>APFE031041829.1:170116-181735 GCA_000404065.3 Pinus taeda
TTAGGTATCTAAAATCACAGAGATACATCAGATTCAATATCGTGCTCCTAGAAGGCAAGGAAAAAACTAGATCAAGTGCTGTCAAGGGCTGCAAAGGACCAGACTTTCTAGGGCAACAAAGAGTAAGGTGCAGAAAAATGATGCAGCAGAGGTAAGCTCCAGGTAAGTATCTTCTGTATATGCATGTTCATCTCTTAATTGCATTAGGTTCTTTGTATTCTAATTTGTTGTTTTTTTAGCACTGACATATGCTCTGCAGGATGAGGTAAGTTATGCTATTATCATGTCAAGGGTATTTCCTTGAATACTTTTTGCATGTATTATATATTCATCAAGAGAAGACTCAATGCATAATCTAATGTTCTGAAGAGTGAGAAAGGGTAGCATGACAAGAGCAACAATCAAGGTGTAGAACAACAACAAGTAGTTCACCACAGGAAGTCTTCAAGTGGACAACACTGCATACAGTCATTGTAAAAGTATCATTGTACAGAGTCATTGTAAAAGCATCATTGTAAAAGTTGTACAAGTGTTTATCTGCCAAGAGTTGACGAGGCAGTGTCGGGAGGTCTAGGATCATCATTAGGTGGTTGTGTCATAGTTGGGGTTATGGTCTAGTGCGTCTTCTTCTTCTACATCATTCTATATCATTGTAAAGTGGACCATTTTCCTTGGTACGAGAGTCCATTCTTCTTTTATTCTTCTATAGGGTGGTAGGGTGGTGCTAGGGTGAGTTGTAGCTCATTGGGTGTTGGGGCATCCATTCAGTTGACTATTGAAGAATCTCGCGTGTTGGAGCATCCATCTAGTGGGAGCTGGAGAAGAATGTTTTTCTAGATTCTAGGAAGTTGGAGGTTTTTTTTCAATTGGAGTTGAATATTAAAGAATTATTAGAAAAATGTTCAGCTGGTTTTTGTCCCGAAGGGGGTTTCCACCTTAAAAATTGTGTGAATTTGTGTTCATTTTGTTTATTGCTATCATTGTACAAACATTGATAATAATTGAAGATTAACTAATGCTTTGAAACATTAATTAATAATACTAATTGAAAGGAATACTGATTCACCCCCCGGCCTCCCCAAAAAATACTTTTATACCTATTTAATTCAAAATTATTTATTTATAACTATAATAAACTTTTATATCAAAAATTATGTTAAAACTAAAATATTTAAAAACACTTATTCTAGGTTACTTGGCTACTAATATAAACTATAAGCAAAAAGAAAATATAATCTATCCTAATTCAAATAAAATTGTTATATTAAATTGTATGCAGATATAAAATATAAATCATCCCTATTCAATTAAAATTGTATATTTTTATTATTATTTAACTTATACTTATCATTAAAATCAAATTTATTTTATATGAAATTGTATTACTAAACTATCATATTCATCTCATCAAACGTACGTAGTATACACCAAAAAAATTAACTCGAAGAAATTATGAAAAATTTAAGACACTACTACTAACTGGAAGAAATTATGAAAAATTTAAGACACTACTAAAAATTGGTTATATTAAATTGACCCGCAACATGTACACTAAAGAAATTAACTTGGAAAAATTATGAAAAATTTAAAACATTATTAGAAATTGGTTATATTAGGTTGACAATTTTTTATGTAAAAATAATGAAAATATTATATGAAGTAAAAGATAAAAATTTATGTCATAGTGTTATGTTCTTACTAAAAACAATTCAAAAGAAAATCTACCAAGATTCTCTTTCGTTTTTGGAATAACAACGAACCACGTATACATACAAGTGTGCATTATTTTATTTAATTTTAAGGTTTTATTAAAAAGATCTATCCAAGTTTTTTTACCAACTATTAATAATATTAAGTAATACAATTGTGTTTGATAATGTGACTTATGGTTTCGGTTGACACTAAGTCATGTGTGAATTGATCGAGGGTATTTACCATAGGCCTTGCGGATCTTATCAATTTTTTTTTTAATTAATATTAAAATAAAACAAACTTAAATAAAAATATTTTTTAAATAATGGAGTTACATTAAAATAATTATAGTAGACATATCATGTCATTAGATTGATATAATGAGAGTTGTGTAAATTGTACACGCTATTTTTACATATTTTTTGAATTATGTTTTTAAATTAAAAAATAAAACCCATAAGAATTGTCTATTCAATACTTTATATCAATAAGAAAATGGAATTTTTGAATTTAATTACAAACCATTTGTGTTTATGGTACATAGTAATTAATATATAATGTTATTTTTCAAATTATTTATATTTGTTGTACATAGTAATTAGTGATATAGTACATAGTAATTAATGATATAGTAGGCAAAAGCCAATTCTTGCCATCATGACATAATAAAAGGGGAGACATTCCAACCAATCATATCTGAGATAAATAGAAATAAACTTTATTTAAAAATAATAAATTTAATTTTCATAGTGGTTAAGCTTTTGGATAGATTTTAAATTTTTTTAATCAATGAAAAAATAAGTTATATTCCTGCCACATAAAGTAAATTTATATTAAAAAATTATATTTTAGAAATTTTAATATATTATAAAAATTAATAAGAAATATTAAATTTTAAAAGATATATATTTATTTATTTTTAATTTAATTATATAAATTTTAAATTAAATTTGAAGTAAAAAATTTATTTTTATTAAAATAAAGAATAAATATATTTATATCTATTTTAATTTATAAAATAAAAACATTAATTAATTTAATTTATTTTAAGAATATAGTATATAAATGTTTAAAATGTTATTTGTTATCTTATGATATTATAAGATAATGTTTTAAAATTTTAAATTTGTTTACTTTCATATTATAGATGTGTTAAAAAGCTTTAATATTAAATATGATATTTTATATTTTATTAATATCTAAATTAAAAATATGGTTAAATTAAAATGAGATTTATAAAATTTTAAAAATATTATTAATAATTAAAATATATAATATATGTTAAAATTGAAATGAAAAAATTGATGAAGTAAATTAGTCTAACTTACTTTCTATAAGAAGGTACAAGGTCAGAACATACCAAAATGTTCCTAGCAACTTATTTCTTTCCATATCTAAAGTTTCATGAAACTCAGAACATACTGAGTCAATCGTAGAAAGTTTGTCATTTTTATTTCTATGTGGTTCATGGATCAATGATGGGAGTACTACATCCATGAATATTTGTACCACATTTATTAATATTTGCAATTATATTGACAAGACAAGAATCTCAAAAGGTTATGTCCAATGGTCCCCACCTTAAGCCGAAAGGATGTTTATAAGCTCGAGCATCATTCTAAATCTTTCAAACTTCAAGATCCTCTACAATGCAGTATCTCAAGACAATTGTATGTCTAGAGTTTCTTATGTACCTTGGGTCATGTTTCCCATGATAATTATTATATATTATTATGCATGGTATATGTGTGTAACTGGCTTGTGTTGAATTTCCACAAAAAATTTTGTAATTGCTATGATGAACAATCTGAAATGGCAACAATTGAAACCAAAAATTCTTTTCACAAAGATACATAATTTCTCAACACACATAAGCAGCAGAATAATCACAGAGATAACAAACACAGTCACACAAGAGACAATTTTTTTTTAGGGAAACCTAATTGGGAAAACCCTTTCTTTATTGTAGTATTCTTTCTTGGTAGAGACTGAGCAATCTAATTTTTTTTACAAGGCGAATAGTGACCCAAAGAACACACTTGTCCTCACTATACTAGCTAGACACACCTTGCAAACACTTGGCCTCTGCTCACATGCTTCCTTGTGCTGAGATAGGCCCAATTTCCTTCCACATAGGTTTCCTATTTCCTAGTGCAAGGGATCCCTATTACTTAGGACTCAGCTCCTATTTCCTAGCGCAAATATGCAACAAAGAATCTCTCTACAAACTATGTATTGGCTCCTCCAAAATACGTTACCACAACAAGGAACTCTCTCACACACAAACGTGTACAAGACAATAATGATACAAGTTGTGCCTTCATCCTTCCTTTATAGGCCCAATCCATGCTAAATTTGGTAGGTACAATTTTAGAACTCGAGCGATTGATGACAGGTTAACTAAGTTGAACTACTTGTCTAACTCATCTTTTCCTCAATCAAAGAATAAAGCTCCAATTCATTTTATCTAAATTGATAACTGCCACTTATTCCTATAGTCAAACTGAAGAAGTTTCATGTAACTCATCCTCCAACACTGTGCATGGATTTGTGAACTTATTCCCGCAACTGGAAGCTAAGCTCACCATCTCCATGATTTTCTCCATGGTCAACAGAAAGACAACTTGGTCATCCTGACTAAGGCACTTGTACAAAGAAGACTTTTTCTCGCTACTATTTTCAACACTCCCTTTTAGCAAGGAAGGTGCTTCTGGAAGAACCCCGTCCACTTGGATTTGTCTTCAACACTACCACATTCTCTGTTGCAACAATTTCTCCCTATGAACTGGAAGACTTCCCTGCTTTCTTCTGTGAAATCTAATATAAAGACATGTTCTTTCAAACCATGCTCTATGATTCACTTTAGTCATAAGTTCCATGTACCCTGTGTACCTCTACGACTGCTTCCTCTGGTTGAAGGTGGTACAAGAAGATCCAAACTCTCCTGATCTCCCTTAAACAAATCTTCTACATACTTGGCTTGAACTCTCCCTATATTGGGAGTCACTGAATAATTTGTTGCCTCCACTTGCCCTGGGCTATGCTCCTCATCATCTTGCTATTTTGCCCAACTACCAACTAGCGGAGACTCAAATTGAGATACCGGTTGAGGCTCCATCTTGAGAGCTCTAAACTGCTCTCACTCAACCATCACCTCTCTACTCTGAGAGCTTCCTGCCTTGTTAATCAAGGTTGTAATTGTCTTAACCTGTAGTAAGTATAGATTTTTCTTCCTTACACCCATCTTCTTCTTACATCCATAAGATAAGTGCTAGAGGCAAGCCTTACCTCTATTGAAGATGACACATAACCCTTGTCCTCAAGGGTAGCTACTGAAACAAGATTTTGCTTAAGGATGGAACATAGAGGACATCTCTGAGATGAAGGGGATTACCAAACTCCCTCTGAAAACTGAGAGTTCCAACTCCTCTAGTTGCATACATACCATCATCTCCTAGCTCGATCTAAAACTACATGTTCTTCTCCTTCAGGTGGAGGAAATACTACTTGTTCGCGGTCATGTAGAAGGATGATCTAGACTTATTCAGGAACAAAATAGAATACAGATATAAATATAAACACAGAGATGCAGTAGAAATAAATATTCATTTCATTAATATCAAAGAACTGAAAAATGCTTACAAGCAAAATGGAAATAAACTAGCTCGAGCGATGGTAGCTTATCTCTGAGAAGATATGTGGCATCTACATGCCTCTGAACTATGTTACAATGAGGCTCAAGGGCCTTTTTATTATTGAACAACAAAAGGAAATTCTAAACAACCAAAACCCTAACCCCAGGAGATGGAATGCCAAAATTTTGTGGGCCCCATTGGGGTTAGTTGGGCAACCAACTTCCCAGGGTCGTAACATGTTCATATGATCTCTGTTTGGCACATACGATACATTATTGGAAATATCTCTCTGAGTAATACAGGATTTGTGGCAGGCCAAACCCATGGCTATGGGCCTGTTGCAGACCCCAAAAAATGTCGTTTAGGGGGTCAAAACAACTTCGAAAGTTTAGGACCCGAAAAACTACTAAAAAACGTAAATGCTGCTATAATAAAGGAAAATTATGAAACCAACTGGAGGTCTAGGTGGAATAGGTAGATGGCAACCAATATGCACTTGGATTAGTCCTCCCCCTTTAGGAAGCAATGGTCCCCATTGCATTTAGAGACTCCATGAGGTGAGGAAATTTTTGTTGAACCTAGTCCCTGGTGAACCACTTCCCCTTGTGAAGGAGTTGGCCTGCTTTAACAAATCCATATTGTTGGAACCTCTGCTGGGGAGTGTGCGTCCATGATCCTGTCAGTTGTGGTATGTTCTATGCAGCTTGGGTTGAGCTTTGTTGGTGTCCACTACTCAAGAACATCGGATGTGTCCAACAATGGGGGAAAGTATGGTCGCTGTCAGTCCACATTAAGTACTACGTGTAGGCCAAGGAACGATGGAATGTTGAGATCAAAGGAATTGTCCCCTACAACCTTGGTGATGGTGTATGGCCCATATCAAAGTGGGCAAAGCTTGTGGTGGGGCCCAACTAGGTGCTCCTACTGCAAATGTAACCAAACTTTGTCGCCCACCTAGAACTTGTGTGGCACTGGATGTTGATCATGACGTTGCTTGTATTTAGTATTAGCTCTATCCAATATGTCATCGACCTGTTGGAAAATGTGGTGAATGTTCTCAATGAAGTTTTTAGCCTTGTCATCTTCGGACTGGACATGAGCCAAATTTGCCTGAGTAGCTGCCAATTGTATGGCCACAACAATGGGACATAGTGGCTAGAATCCTAATCCCACCTGAAAGGGGTTGTGGCCAATTGAGCTATGGGGAGCTTTATTGTAGCTGTGTTGGACATAGGGGAGGCTTCCATCCCATGTGTGTGGATGCTTCGAGTTTTACATGTGCGAAATGTGCACAATCATCCGGTTGACGACCTCTGTTTGGCCATTAGTTTGGGAGTGGAAGGTTGTGGACTTAGTGAGCTTGGTATCCAACATTGACCAAAGACTTGACCAAACTATAATCAGGAACCTATTATCCTGATCTAAAATAATGGACGGTAGGATCCCAAAGTGTACCCACACTCATTCAAAGAAGAGCTTAGCATTGGCTTCTGCTGGGATACTCTTTTTGCAGGCCGCTAGAATGGCCATATTAGAGAATTTGTTGACGACCACGAAAACGAGTCATTTCCATGCTTAGTAGAAGGAAGGCCCGACATGTAATCCATGGAGGTGGATTCCCAAGGCCAATTAGGAGTAGGTAGAGGAGTATAGGCCTTTCTTCTTGATTGTCAATTTGGTAATGGCGCAGGTAGTGTAGGATCTGATGCACTTCCCAACATCATGTCAAAGGTTCAACCAATAAAAATACTTTTTTTGCACTACCACTATTTTCTCTACTCTGAAATTTCTAGCAAACTGACTGTAGTGCACCTCCCAAATCATGTTGGCACACTCGCTTGAAGGAACACACAAGTGTCCTAGGTGGCATACCAGTGTGCCCTGGAGATGAAAATCTGGAACTTTCTTACCTTCCAGGAGCATCTGGTATGTGTTGTCGAATTCTGGAATGTTGTTGTAAAGATGCGACCACCTTGAAGTCTCGTGTCTACAAGAGTTGAGCATAGTGGTCAACGCCATAACCTGTGGTCGACTGAGACATTCTACAACATTATTGGTGTTGCCCTTCTTGTACTTGATGTTCAAATGGAATTGTTGCAGATATGTGGACCACTTCTGATGGCAATCATTCTACAACTTTTTGTTGAATTTCAAGGATCTTAGGTCTAGGATAGAATCTTAGAATCTCTGATGCTACCAAGCCAAGAATCTCAACAAAGCTACTTTGCACAACGGAATATAAAATGGAAATAAATCACACATGCACAAGTATAGACAACTTTTTACAAATTTCAACCCAACCTTCGTTATATTAAATCAACTGAATAACACAACAGTCTAGGGCTTCCCACACAAGGGATAATGACCCTCAATTATCCATAAGTACAAGAATACAAGATACAATGACAATATTGTTGCAGTCTCTGTCATATCTCGTCCTATCTGTCCTTTGCTTTCGTTCCGCTTTCTAATTGCCCTTTAGTTCATCAAAGGAGAACACATAGTCTCAAGGATGGTTTCCACCTATCACTTCTACAAGTCACTTCTACTACAATGAACACGGGTTGATCCAATTTTATCTTCTAGGCTGGCCAATACCAGAGCTCCAATATGCCAATCTAGTAGCCTCTTTCATCCATCAAAGAAGTACACATTAGGATCAATCCTTCACCCAATGCACAACTGTCAATTTCCTTCTTGTCATGTTGATATAGGGCTACTTCGGGCTATCAACAAGCTCCCCTCCACCAGTCAATGATGCTCAATACTCCATTGTGAAATCTACTCCTTGTTGAGGTTTCCAACCACCCAAGTCAACCTCAACACATGGCTCCCACAAGCTGCAACAAAACTGTCCACAGTAGAACACCATCCCTAGAATCAAATCAACTCAAACACATCATAACATACATTGGTTTTAGAGACTATTTATTGTTTTCCTTTGGTGCTCCTGGTTAGGACTTGTGACCCACTATTACAACCCTCATAACCTTGCACAACTAGCCTTCTATAGGTATGGTCTTGCTGTCCCTTGCTCTTGTTGTTTAGGACTGCATTTTAGGAAAAGTCTTACCTTAGATTAGGCCTCCCAACCCTCTCCTAATTGTCCAAAAATCCTCCATATCTCTATGGCACCCTACAATAACCCTTAACACCCTTCCACTAGGCCTTCCGGTGCCTTATAAGGAGACAATCCTTTGCGGCCCTCAAATAGAGGTACCCTACAACAAAACTGCACCTCAAACAACCCTTATAACCCCTCTCTCTAATGCAGCCTACTCCTTTAATAAACTCAGGCCTGTGATGAAAGTGAAACATGCCCAAAACAACCCTAAACCTCCATGTCTTGTCCTCCTTTACTTGCGGCCAATTCAAGTGAAATGATGATGATTTGATGCTCTTGGATGTTGGAAAATGTAACGAGGTTGAGTCTTCATTAATGTTTTGAATCATCATGTAATGTACTTGTTAAAAGAATAAAGAAAATATTTATTATTATTATGTCAATGACTTAATAAAAAACATGGGTTTAATGCTTGGGTCACCATTATATTAGTCAAAGTCCCCATTATGGACTCCTAGGATTAATATTGAGTCTATAAAGTCATTGTACATTTAAAGAGACCATTCTTGGGCTTTTGAATCATGTAAAAAGGTTTACTATTGAGTCAAATGTAACTTGTGGAACCTCCACACCAAGTTAGCCTAGAATAGATCAATTCAACCTAAGGACACGAATTCAACCTCACTTGGAACCTATAAATAGAAGGAAATCGAATTCATTTGGAGAATCTTACCTCAAGCTAGTTCAATATCCCTAAGGAAGATGGAGAAGTGCGAAGTGGGTCTAAGGAAGCAAAAGGAAGTGCGAGTTAGGTCAAGTCTAAGGAGAAGAAGAAAACTGAAATTTTGGAGCCTCTCTCTCTCTGTTTCGTGCCCTAGTTTGGAAGATCGAAGTCTTCCAAGTTTTGTTGTTGCCTGATGTCAAAAGCTGTTGCATCGTCGAATTTGATGGGAAGGAAGTGTTGCTGGAAAGAGGTTGAATATCTGGGAGGTTGACTTGGTGTGGAGGGAAGGTTTAGTATTTATCTAGGGTGAAGAGTCTCAGAATATTATTGAAAGGAAGAGAATGTTTTATTGGGTTTTCCCCTCGAGAGGGTTTTTTCCCTAGACTAGTGCCTACATCTTGTGTCTCTTGTTTTGTGATCTTCATACACACATAAAATGGTAATTTCTTGATGAAATATAAGATAATAAAGAAGTAAAATAAGCCAACATAACTCACAAGTAATTCTCAAGTAAGGAGAATCAAACCATAATCTATTTTCATTGATTTTCCAACATGGTGTCAGAGCTAAGGTTAGGAAAAGTTGAATATCACTTTGTTAGCATGGATTCTCCCTCTTTGATGAGCTACATAAGAATGGGTATCAACATTGCTGGAAGCTGGATCAAGAAGGTCATCCATTACTTATTCAACAAGGTCAAAATTCAAGGATTCTTGGCTGCGCTTACAGGTTCTCTTAATGATGAAAATTCATGGATCATTGGTAGTGGAGAATTAAGACACATGACAAAAGAAAGTAAAAAAATTCATACACTATCAAAGGAGCCACCTTCTCATGCAGTGGAATTGGGTGACAACAAAAACTACGTTGTTAGAGGCCTAGGATCAACATTGTTGAAGTTGGAAAATAGATCGAAGCTACACCTCAACATTCTATATGTTCTAGGTTTGAAAAATAATTTTGTTTATATTTCGTGTTTAGAAGATAAAGGGGAAAGAGTTGCTTTTGTTGATGGAAAACTATTGGTTTGGGGAAAATATTCTAGCATTGATAAAGCTAGGGTTATTGGAGTTCGTGAAGGAAGTCTTTATAGAGATTACACTGCCTCCTCAAGCTTTGGTTCATATGGAAATACGTCCCATTGAGCTATGGCATAGGAGGTATGGTCATCTACATTATAAGGTCATCCCTCTTAGTCAATTGGTTCATGGTATCTGCAATATGAATTTAGATCACGATGGTGTGTGCAAGGGATGCTCTTTGGGAAAACATACAAGAAATCCATTTATGAATAGTGAAACTATGTCTAAAGAGATATTAGACCTCATCCATTCTGTTGTGTCTAGGCCCATGTTTGAAAAATCACTTGGAGGTCATCTCTACTATGTGACATTCATTGATGACCATTTTAGAAAGACATAGTTCTACCTTCTCAAAACAAAAGATGAAGTATTTGATAATTTCAAGGAGTTTAGGTCTGAAGTAGAAACCCTAACCGAAAGAAAGATAAAAACTCTAAGGTATGACAATGGTGGTGAATACACTTCTAAGGAATTGATTGCATATTGTAAGGAATCAAGTATTGTTAATTTAGGCATGTTCTATGCTAAGAGGAATTTATTTCAATTTTCATAAGTAGCTCAATATCTTTTGCAGATTAGCAATCACATCAACATGAAATTAACTTGCAGATAGAACATAAACATAAATCGCAGAAGACAAGCCAAGACAAGAGGACACAAGATGTGGCGCTAGCCAGGGACACACCCCAATGTGGGGAAACCATTGATAGATTCTTCTTATATGTTCTTCAATAGTTCAACAGAGAGAGAGAGATAGTACATATACAACAAGAGTCAACACTTTCACTTATCTAAATAAGAGCATAGATCATCTCTAAGTAGATGATACATGAGGTAGTTGAACTCAGTTGAAGACATGCTGCTTCAACTGATTCTCCCAAGTGACTCGATCACCATGTTGCACCTATCATTGTGTTGCTCCTCATCATCATGTTGCACCTTACTGTGCTGGACCATGCTGCACCCATCATCACTATGCTACATCTCATCATGCTTCATTAATCATGATTGTACCCATCACTGTATTGCATCATGTACCATTGTTTTCCTATGTGCCATTGTTGCACCATGTTGCCATACTGTTGTCCCATGTGCTTGCAGCACCATGTTTGCCCCCATGTGCTTGCTGCACCTTGCTTGCCATGTTGTCCCAATGTTCTTGCAACACCATGCTTGCCCCCATGTGCTTTGATCCAGATTTAAACAGGAACGCAATAAAATACAGAGATAACCATATACACAAAGATGCAGCGGAAATAATACTTCATTTCATTAATGGAAAATACTGAAATATGCTTACAACCGGAAATAGAAAATAAACCAGCTAGGGCGATGGTAGCTTATCTCTAAGAAGAGATGTGTGGCTACATGCCTCTGAACTGTTCCGAACTATGTTACAATGAGGCTCGAAGGCCTATTTAT
>APFE031041829.1:185048-226425 GCA_000404065.3 Pinus taeda
TTTTAGTCACGAAAAATCGCTGGCGGTAGATTTCCAAAAAAACGTCGTTTAGGGCCTCAAAATGGCTCCGAAGTTTAGGACCCGAAAAACTGCTAAAAATAGTAAATTGTGCTATAATTAAGGAAACTGAAAAAAACTGCACGAAGCACTTAGAGGGGATCCAAGTCGAATTAGCGGGTGGCCACCAATATCCACTTGGATCATGCTTGCTGCACCTTGCTATTGTTGTTGTCCCATTGTGACATTGTTATACCATGCCATCATTGTAACATCGTTGTACCTTCCTGAACTGCATCATCATTTTATTTAGATGATTTTATATTTTCTACATTGGAATTCTGGGTAGCCTTTAGGTTAGGCCATCAACATTCCCACCTATCTTCACACATAAGAATGCTGCTCCAACTCTATTTGTTAAAGCACATTGTTGTAGCCTCAATGTTATTCCACAGTCAACCCCATAAGTAATGCGACCAGATTTCTCCAAGGCCAACAGTTAGGGTGAGACTAGAATTAGGACTGCAACTAGCTATAGGTTGATTTACACTTATTGATTGCAGCTAGGGATCTTTTAGACATTCATTGGATAGCGTATAGAGTCTTCCTTTAAGCCTCTCCTTGTTGTGACAAATAGCCTCATTTGTGATAGCGTATGACCCTTCCATGATTGTGTCTAGGGCAATCTAGAACAACAACATAGGACATGCATTAAGGCCACCCCATATAGCGTCATACATTGTCCTTTCTTGCACCCAAGACACCTCTACGCAGCCCTGAAACAGTCTACCCTACCTTGGCCTCCCTTATAGCAACTCGGCCCTCCTAAAGACCCATGACTTTGCTGCGGTTAAGACCTTTTGTTGATTGCGGTTAGGGAATCCTATAGACCCCTTGGGACAACATATAAATATCTTTCCTGACTACAGATTTGGGCAGTGTATAGGTGTCTGCAATTAGGGGTCTTTCTTTCACTGTGTCTAGGGTTAGGGCATCCTCCTTAGGACTGCATCTAGGGAATCCTCCTTAGGATTGCATCTAGGGCATCCTCCTTAGGACTTTGTTTTCCTTATTAGGGCATCATCTCTAGGGCAGCTCCCTTAGTCTTCTTTCCTCCTGCATTTTAGGGCTTCCTCTCCTAGATTTCTCTTCCACTAAAACCCAAAGTGAGTGGAGAGAAATCAAGAGTGAAGTGAGTGTGAAATGACTCTCAAGTCATATCCTTTTATAATAAAATGTTGAGCACATGTGGGGGTTATTTGGTTGCTGGTCGACCTTAACGAATTGTCTTATAACACAAATAAATTCATAACTCCATGAATACTTATCAGAATCGAATGATCTTTAGATTAGTCCTACACCTCTCGATGAGAGGGATCCAAGAAAAATATCAGCTGCCATAAATAATATGACCCGCAAGGAGTTTGGCCCTAGTTGCTAATTTTAACACTCCCTCTCAACTAGGGAGAACTCCATCTGTTGATCCATCTTCCAGACTATACTATCTCTACCATCAGTGCCCTACACCGCTTTGCTCTACACTTCTCTGCTCTGCTAAACCATGAAGAAGAAGAATTGATTGAGAATGTCTCATACCATTCTCTAATGACCTGAAGTCAGTCCCATATGAAGAGAGTGTGTCATGCAACTCTTATTAATCCCATATCAGTTCCAAGAGAGTAAGTCATATCACTCTTACTGACCCGAAGTTAGTTCCAAATGATCCCAGATCAATATAAAAATAGAGTGTTTCAAACCACTCATAATGATCCCATATCAGTTTCATTGATCCCAGATCAATGGAAGTCATCCTAGCATAGGGATTACGGTAGATACAATGATGTGTCCATCGATAGTACTACTATGGTCCCTAATCCCATTTCCCTACTCATTGGCTAGATGAGAGGTACTTCCCATGAGTCTCGGACTGCATGGGTAGGATGACTCAACAGGAGAACCACTCATCATGTCCATAAGTTGCCACAGGGTATCACAGGGGAAGGTTTAATCATTCACCCTGTACACAATGCACCATTAGGGGAGGGTGAGTTGTCCTATGGTTGCTTGTTTCTCCAAGAATTACCCCAAGCCCTCTGGAGCTCCCAAATCTCAATGCATGCATCATACAGGACCCTCATAAGAGGGTCTCTCAACAACTCGAAGTCATTCTTGGAAAGTACAAATTTGACCATTCCTCATGGCTTTGACAGAATGTCTACGACTCTCACATCAGTCCCAATGCGATGGAGCCTTCTTGCTCATCGATGTACCATATCCCGGATAAGGTAGTATTTGATGTCTATATGTTGGAGCAATCATAGAATAAAAGATTCCTCAATAATCGAATCCCCCTCTGGTTGACACAGAAGATCACGGTGGTATCCATCATGTGTACAAACAACTCACTAAAGAGATTCCACAATGAGGCAGCTTCACATGAGGTCATACTTGTAGCTATGTATTTGGTCTCAGCGGTGCTCAAAGAAACCGTCTTCTTCTTCCTGCTCATCCAGGATATCGAGCAGAACCCAAACAAAACCAACACCCAGAAGTTCTCTTATGATCCTCCACACTGCCTACCTAATCAACATCAGAATAATCATGCAACTTCACATTTCGGCAGTGTATCTCAATCCATGAGATATTGTGCCCTGAAGATATCTCAAATGATTATTGGCACCAATCCAGTGAGGCTCAACCAAATATGAGACCAATATGCTAATTGGAAAACATATATCCAGACGGAAGTTCACCAAGAACATCAATGTGAATGAGTTTATGAAACTCAGAGGCATTTCCCAAATCTGGTTGGGCATCACTACCACAAAACTTTTGAAAGTTAAGCTCCATCGAGGTAGTCACAAGCTTGCAGTTCACGATTCCAAATCCAAAATCCAACTCTCTCTTACTTTTGCAAATGAGAGGGTCTGCACCTGTTAGAAAGAGGTCATCCTCAGAAGGTGCCAGTATGAGAAGTCTATCATCCACAACCTTCAAGCAATGGTTTGGATCAGCTTCACTCCTAGTGAATATCAGCTTCATCAGACAACTATCAATCCTCTCATATCAAGCCCGGGGTGTTTTCTTCAAGCCATCGAGGGCTTTCTTCCACTTGCATACATGAGATTCCTGATCATGAATCTCAAACCCCTTGGGTTGTTTCAAATCTGTGGACCTGCTACATGAGGGGAATGGTTCCCTTGTAAGATTTTCCTTCGGTACATCTCGTACATCTACCTTCATGCTCTTCTTGAATTCAAGCATCCCTATCACCATCTAAATCAGATAGAGTAGGGACCCATAATAAGTAGACCTCCATGAGATGTGTCAACTGACATGGTTACTAATGGACTTCCTACAACTTGATACAAATTACCAACCTTGAACCCATGAGTAAAAGCATCTTTGAAAATTCTATTTTCAAACATGTACCTTTCCATCGATGAATGCCACCTTGAAACCTTTGACTTCCATTGCTGAAATGGACACCAGGTTCTTCTTGCGATCAGATGCATAAAGAGATTATTATAAATGAATCAAGTTACCCTCATTTAGTTGAGGGGTAACATTCCCTAAACCTTTTCCGGGATAGGTGGAATTAACTCCAAGCATAATCCCATGATTGTTTCCATCTCTACCAAATTAGAGAGTGCACCCTTCTATTCGATGAAGAGCCTGGAGGATAGGGCAAATATAAGATAATGTTGCTTTATCAAAAACAACATTTCATTCTACATACATGGAGTTCCTTGTTTTCTTTGAAGAGTCTGTTGTTTCCTTGATGACTTGCATTACTTGTCATTCCTCTGATCATTGAATATGTCCATGGAATGATTGTTATCATCTCAAGTGATATGTCCCTACCATTTAGACACTCCTCATCATAATGGTCGAACTTATTACAAACAAGGCATTTACCTTTCCTTCCACCCTTAGATTCAGACTTCCCATTGAAGTGATCTTTAGGTAGGCCATCAGATGCTTTTGTTGCACCACTCAGATAATATTCTCTGCTTCGACTTCACCCTTGGTGAATTTGAAGAGGGATGAGGATCCTATTAAGGCTTTTGTCATTTTCCAACTGTCTTCGATGATTTCTCTTTCACTTTTTCTTGGGATTTTTCTTCACCTCAGCTCTGATACCATGTTAATTTTTGGTATGTTCTATGCTAAGAGCAATTTATTTCAATTTTCATAGTTAGCTTAATATATTTTCTAGATTAGCAATCACATCAACATGAAAGTAAATTGCAGATAGAACATAAACATAGATCACAGAAAACAAACCAAGACAAGAGGACACAAGATATGGTGCTATCCACGAACAAACCCAATGAGGGAAACCCTTGATTAATTATTCTTATATGTTCTTCAATATTTCAGCAGAGAGAGAGAGATAGTACATATACAACAAAAGTAAACACTTTGACTTATCTAAATAAGAGCATAGATCATTGTAGAATTGAGACTTCTGTGATCTGTCATAGTTATAAGAATAGCTTCGGCGTGAATCACATATAAATGACCTTTGTCGACGCGTTTCGAACCAACTAGTGTGGTTCATCGTCAGGACAAGTTGAGGATACAGATTTGGCCTAGCATGTTATGTGCAGAGACTCCAACGGCTCTATAACGGCTATTTTTGAGAAGACCGGGATAACTACGGAGTCTCTGCATCTTTTCAAAAAAGCTAGATCCGTCCTCAACTTCGAGACCTGCAAGCGTGCCCGTTCAAACTGGTGAACCTTTGATGCAGTGGCTATACCGTGCAGGGAAACAATTGTAGAATTGAGACTTCTGTGATCTGTCATAGTTATAAGAATAGCTTCGGTGTGAATCACATATAAATGACCTTTGTCGACGCGTTTTGAACCAACTAGTGTGGTTCATCATCAGGACAAGTTGAGGATACAGATCTGGCCTAGCATGTTATGTGCAGAGACTCCAACGACTCTATAACGGCTATTTTTGAGAAGACCGGGATAACTACGGAGTCTCTGCATCTTTTCAAAAAAGCACTGTATAGCCACTGCATCAAAGGTTCACCAGTTTGAACGGGCACGCTTGCAGGTCTCGAAGTTGAGGACGGATCTAGCTTTTTTGAAAATATGCAGAGACTCCGTAGTTATCCCGGTCTTCTCAAAAATAGCCGTTATAGAGCCGTTGGAGTCTCTGCACATAACATGCTAGGCCAGATCTGTATCCTCAACTTGTCCTGACGATGAACCACACTAGTTGGTTCGAAACGTGTCGACAAAGGTCATTTATATGTGATTCACGCCGAAGCTATTCTTATAGCATAGATCATCTCTAAGTAGATGATACATGAGGTAGTTGAACTCAGTTGAAGGTATGCTTCTTCAACTGATTATCCCAGGTGACTCCATCACCATGTTGCCCCATACTGCACCCATCATCACTATGCTGCATCTCATTACGCTTCACTCATCATGATTGTACCCATCACTATACTGCATCATGTACCATTGCTATCCTATGTGCCATTGTTGCACCATGTTGCCATACTGTTGTCCCATGTGCTTGCAGCACCATGCTTGCCCCCATGTGCTTGCTGCACCTTGCTTGCCATGTTGTCCCAATGTGCTTGCAGCACCATGCTTGCCCCCATGTGCTTGTTGCACCTTGTTGTTGATGCCATTCCATTGTGACATTGTTGTACCATGCCATCATTGTAACATTGTTGTACCTTACTGAACTACATCATCATGTTATTTAGATGATTTTCTATTTGTTGCATTAGAATTTTGGGCAGCCTTTAATTTAGGCCATCAACAGTCCTACCTATACTCACACATAGGCATGTTGCTCCAACACTCTTTGTTAGAGCACAATGTTGTAGCCTCAATGTTATTCCACAGTCAACGCCATAAGGACTGTGACAATATTTCTCCATGATCAACAGTTAGGGTGAGGGTAGAATTAGGACTGTGACTTGCTGTAGGTTGATCTCCACTTATTGACTGTGGCTAGGGATCTTTTAGACCTTCATTGGATAGCATATAGAGTCTTACTTTAATCCTCTCCTTGCTGTGAAGCAGCCTCATTTGTGATAGCATATGACCCTTCCATGACTATGTATAGGGCACTTTAGAACAACAACATAGGACCTGCATTAAGGCTTCCCCATATAGCATCATACGTTGTCCTTTCTTGCACCCAAGGCACCTCTACGCAGCCCTGAAATAGTTTTACCTACCTCAACCTCCCTTACAGCAATTCGGCCCTCTTGAAGGCCCATGACTTTACTGCAGTTAAGACCTTCTATTGACTGCAGTTAGGGAATCCAGTAGACCCCTTGGGACAACGTATAAATATCTTCCTTGACTGTAGATTTGGGAAGCGTATAGGTGTTTGCAATTAGGGATCTTTCTTTCACTGTGTCTAGGGTTAGGGCATCCTCCTTAGGACTATGTTTTCCTTGCTAGGGCATCATCTCTAGGGCAGCTCCCTTAGTCTCCTTTCCTCCTACGTTTTAGGGCTTCCTCTCCTAGATTTCTCTTCCACTAAAACCCAAAGCGAGTGGAGATAAATCAAGATTGAAGTGAGTGTGAAATGACTCTCAAGTCATCTCTTTTTATAATAAAACATTGAGCACATGTGGGGGTTATTTGGTTGCTGCTGACCTTGACGAATTGTCTTATAACACAAATAAATTCATAACTCCATGAATACTTATCAGAATCAAATGATATTTAGATCAATCCTACACCTCTCGATGAGAGGGATCCAAGAAAAATATCAGTTGCCATAAACAAGATGACCCATATGGAGTTTGGCCCTAGTTTCCAATTTTAAGAGGTATTAAGAGGGAGATCATTGTTCCCTATCATCGTGAACAAAATGGATTATCCGAAAGGAAGAATAGGTCAAGTGAAGAAGGCATTCAAACTATGCTCCTTGTTCAAGACCTAGCAAAATTCTCATGGGGAGAAGTAGCAATGAAAGCCGTGTACATTCAAAATAGAAGTCCTCATAAAAGTTTTGAAAATACAAAACCCAAAGAAGTATTCACATGAAAGAAGCTTAGTGTGGATCACCTCTGAATATTTGGAAATCCAACATACATCCATGTTCCAAAGGAGAAGCGAAAGAAGTTGGACTCTACAAGTATCAAGGGAATATTTGTTGGATATAATCTCTCCTCAAAAGCATATAGAAAATACATTAAGGAAGGAAGACATATTGAAGTAAGTAGAGATGTCATATTTGATGATAATCAAGCATACAAGAAATCATAGGATAATCCTATTGATTTTGATGACGAAGAAGTTCCCATATTTAAAGAAGAATAGGTTCATCATGAAAACCCTACTAAAAATCAAGAAGAAGAAGAAGGACCAAGTGAGCCTATCAATTGGTGGTCATCCCAACCACAAGGAAAAGGCCAAATTGGTTAAAAGCTACATTAGAAGACGTTGAAGGACATGAAACTGTGAAAGGAACCTTCAGGGAAAGTAAGAAACCGAAAAAAAAATTTGGTTATGCTGCATACATGACAAAGTTAATTGAAAGGGATTTGGGAAATCATTCCTAGACCTAGTGGCAAATTAATTGTCATCTCCAAATGGATATATAAGATCAAACATGTTGTTGATGTAAGTATAGAAAAGTAAAAAGAAAGATTCGTTGCAAGGGGTTTCTCTCAAAAGGAGGGCATTGATTATGAAGAAACCTTTGCTCCCACAACAAGGTACACTACCATTAGATCTTTGGTTTCATTAGCTGCTACAATGGGTTGGAATATCCATCAAATGGATGTGAAGACCACATTTCTGAATGGGACCATTGATGAGGAAGTGTATATCAAACAACTCGAAGGCTTTGAAGTTAATAGTAGGGACTCTCATGCTTGCAGACTTAAGAAGGCCCTATATGGATTGAAGCAAGCACCTAGAGCATGGTATGCAAGGATGGATGCATATCTACTTAGAATTGGGTTCGAGAAGAGCTCTTCTGATCCAAATCTCTACATCAAGGTCATGAATAATGAGCCCATCATTATTCTACTATATGTGGATGATTTATTCATCACAGGTGTGTAGTGAAGAATTCAAGAGTGCAAGAATATGTTGGTATCAAAATTTGAAATGAAGGATCTAGGACTAATGCACTATTACCTAGGTCTAGAAGTATGGCAGAGACCTGGGGAGATATATTTGGGGCAAGGAAAGTATATCATCAAGTTGTTGCAGGAATTTGGGATGATGGATTCCAAGTCGATGACTACTCTTATGATCACCAATCTCAAAAAATTTAGGGACTCTAACTCTAGTCCCATGGATCCTACCTGCTATCAACAGTTGGTGGGTTCCCCAATGTATCTTGTAAATATTAGGCTAGATATATGTTTTGCAGTAAAAATTCTTAGTCAGTTTTAGTTGGAGCCTCGTCATGATCACTGGAGAGTTTCCAAACATGTATTGAGGTATCTTCATGGCACTATACACCATTGCCTAAAATATGATAGTGAGGAAGTCAAATTGATTGGCTTCACAAATTCTAATTGGGGTGGTAGTGAGACTGATGGAAGGAGCACTACCAGAGGATGATTTAGTCTGGGAGCTACTATGATCTCATGGATAAGTAGGAAGCAAGATCCCATTGCTTTAAGTAGTGATGACAGCAAATGTGTGGCTGCATGTGAAGAAAGAAAGGGGGTTGTTCGGTTAAGGAAGATTATGACAGATTTGTTCAAGAAGTCTCTAGGTCCTACTGTGATTAATTGTGACATTGAAAGTTGTATCAAGATGTCTAGATATCCCGTGTTTCATGCTAGAACAAAGAATATGAACAATAAGTTCCACTTTATTAGGAACTTGCTGCAGGGTGGGATCGTGAAGTTGGAGTATGTCTTGATAGATGAACAGGTAGCAAAGTTACTAACAAAGGCTCCTCCTAATAAGAAGTTTGAATATCTAAGGAATCTACTTGGTTTAGTTGATATTGTTGATTGTATTGATGATAAAAAATTGGAAGAGATTTGTTGAGGCTTTGCAAGTGAAGCATTGCTTGGGAGGACATCTGGCCGACACTTTGTTTTGATGTCTAGGTCCCAAAGTAGGGAAGGTGGTGTGGGTTGTAAAGCTTCGACCATGGATACACACCTAGGACCCTGGGTTGGTGGTTAGAAAGTAAGGATGATGGTACTTAGAGAGGCTAAAAGATTGAGCCCACCTTATTTCCACTTAGATAGATTTCCCTGGTCAGGAATCTAGTATGTGGCATTGCGGTGCCTAAATTGATGAGATATCAATGGATAGATTTCCCTGGTCAAGAATCTAGTCCATGGCATTGTGGTGCCTAAAGTTCTTCATTGTTCATATAGTTTGAGATCTTCCATTGTATTTTTATATTATGAATACCTCCCTAGTTAAGAGGGAGTGTTGGAAAATGTAACTAGGTTTGGTCTTCATTAATGTATTTGAGTCATCATGTAATGTACTTGTCAAAAGAGTAAAGAAAATAATTTTTATTATTGTGTCAATGACTTATTAAAGCATGGGTTTCATGCTTGGGTCATCATTTTATTATTCAAAGTCCCCATTATGGACTCCTAGGAATAATATTGTGTCTATAGAGTCATTGTACATTTAAAGAGACCCTTCTTGGGCTTTTGAATCATGTAAAAATATTTACGGTTGAGTCAAATGTAATTTATGGAACCTCCATACCAAGTCGGCCTAGAAGAGATCAAGTCGGCCTAAGGACACCATTTCGACCTCAATTGGAGCCTATAAATAGAAGGAAGTCAATTTCATTTGGAGCATCTCATCTCAAGCTAGTTCGATATCCCTAAGGAAGATGGAGAAGTGCGAAATGGGTCTAAGGAAGCAAAAGGAAGTGTGAGTTGGGTCAAGTCCAAGGAGAAGAAGAAAACCAAAATTTTGGAGCCTCTATCTCTATATTTCATGCCCTAGTTTGGAAGATCGAAGTCTTCCAAGTTTTGTTGTTGCCTGATGCCGAAAGCTACTGCATAATCGAAGTTGCTAGGAACAAAGTGTTGCTGGAAAGAGGTCGAAGATCTGGGAGGCGGAATTGGTGTGTGTTGATTTTGAGTAGCATAGGATGTTCTCTAGCCTTGAAAATGGGTGGAGAGTCTAAGGTACATGAGATCTCCAAGACCCAACAATCGTTTGGAGAAATTCCACTCGGATAAGGAGTTATTAAAATAATTAATATTTTAATGAGTTCCTAAGTCTAAACTTAAGAAAATAAAAATATTAATGCATATTAATAAAATATGGGTGAGAAAATTCTAAGTGATGAGGATC
This sequence comes from Pinus taeda, assembly GCA_000404065.3. NCBI lineage: Eukaryota > Viridiplantae > Streptophyta > Pinopsida > Pinales > Pinaceae > Pinus > Pinus taeda. Next base: position 195,338 of record APFE031041829.1, read on the forward strand.
AAGCTCGCTCTAATATTAACCATTGATTAGGGACTTAATATCAACCGTTGATTCATCAACAGGAAAAGTATAAGAGGAGGCTTCAAGGTTAGTTGGAGACACACCAAGTGATCAAAGAATTCGATTTTTTGGGGCCGGGTTTGCTAGGGAAATCGACTTAGTGATCAAAGTTGCAATGAGGGGCATTTCAACAAGGGATTTCATCTGAGGCTGAAGAATACATAGCATAGAGGTAGCGTAGTTCCGGGAGAGATAGCGCAGGCCCTAGAAGGGCTGACCCAGAGGCTGAAGAGCTGACGCAGAAGCCTGACGCAAGTGATGCAGAAGCCATAGAGGCTAACGTTGGGCTTCAGAGGAAGCGTTGGGGAGATTCTGTGGGGCAAAATAGGAGCAGATTAGTAGATTCTGAGCCAAGAGAGGGTGACATAGATCCTGGAGGAGTGATGTAGTTCTAGAGCAATGCTTGGAGCAGCTTTCGTTGTCCAGCATAGGGAACAGTCAGAGTCGCTGTGTGGTTTGATCATCTAGTTGTTGATTTTCTGGAATATCTATCTTTGGATAGAGGTACTACTGTCAAGGATATTCTCTATTTGGTGAGCCATTTCTACATCCTAGTTGTATTCATGAATCTGCTTAATAATACAAACCCTCTATATGCTGCAATGGTTTTCCCAAATTGGGTTTTTCCGGGGACGATTGTCCAAAAATAATGATGTCCCTTATGTTATTGTCTCAGTTTATTTCAGTGCATGATCTGTAAATTTGTGAAGGCTGCAATAATGTTTACTTCGATGTTTATGCAATTACATAACTTGTTAATGTAAAGAACAAGTAGGAGATTGTAAACCAATAATTGCAGTAGGGGTTTCTGATGTGTTAGATTCAGGAATTTTCTCATGGTATCTAAGCGACTGTATATCATAGGAGACTGAAGATACCAACCGAGAAATATGAGAATTTGCAGTAGATAAGTAGCTGTCCCAAGAGACAACGTTGTTCCATAGCTGAAGTGGCAAGAGGAGGAGTGATGCAGTGCTGAGAGTGTGACGCAGAGGCTCACGTAGTGCTTGCATCAAAATTCTGAGCTAAGAGAGGAAGACATAGTAGCTAGGAGGAGCCCATGTAGTAGTTGCATCAGCCATTAGGGCTAGCACAGAGGCAAAGTGGGCAGAGTAGGCTCACGCAGAGCCACATCATCCTTCAGAGCTAGGAAGGATTGATGCATTTGGCCAAGAGGAGCCGATTCAGCCCATGCAAAGATTGCACAAAGCCTAAAGGGCTCAGATTCTTCGAGTTTCCAGGGCTAAGGGAGCTGTGCATATTTTGATTTGAGAAGCTGGTGGGACGTTGTTTCTATTGGTGCAGAATAGTGTCTAAGGAGACTAAACCAAGGTAGAGGAAAGCACTACCTCGACATATTTCTAGCCAAGAAATCTAGATCAGAGGAGGATTGGAGAGGAGTGATTCGACAGTTGGCTAGAGGATTTCGGAGAGGGAAATCAGGACTCAGAGGGAGTCTAGAGAAGAGGGGTAGAGATGGCGGTGAATGGATTGAGGGATCAGGACAATTGGACGGGGCTTCCAATTTTGTCATCTAGAAGGGCAGGATCCTGGAAATCCTGTATAAACATCGCATCAAGGATTATGCCTTGAAAATAGTAGGTGTCCTAGTTGACCCTGATGCAAATGAGAAGTATGAGGAGGCCCAGGTGAAGGCGAGATGCATGATCCTAGACAGGGTCAAGGATCATGTAATACAACATATTATTAAGAAGAAAACAACAAGGGAGATGTTTGAGACCCTGACCACCTTATACCAGGGCTCTTCCATGCAATGGAAGATGTTATTGGAGAATCAACTAAGATCATACAAGATGCAGAAAGGGGAGGAGATAGATCCCTTACTTCTGAGGTTGCAAGGGATTCACGACTAGCTTACTTCCGTGGGGTCTACACCAGATCCATAGTTCATGGTTAGGACTGCCCTGAATGTAGTTTCTGAGGAGTGAGAGACATTTTTCCAAAGCATTTTGGGTAGAGAGAATCTCCCCAGTTGGGAGGAGATGTGGGCAACTCTTCGACAGGAAGAACTCAGGATATTGACCAACGTGGGGAGTAATGGTAAGGGAGTTTGAATCAGGAAGGAGGAGGAGGAGGATGCAGCTCTCACATCAGTGGGATAGCAGGGGGTATAGAAGAGGAAGAAGAAAGACATATCCAAGGTCAAGTGCTTCAAATGTGGGGAGCTAGGAAATTATGTCTCTCAATGCGTCAGGAAGAAATGAAAGGGAGAAGTTTTTGACTCAAAGGTTGCTCCAGCAAAGGCAGAGAAGGATGTCGAGACTGAGGTGCCCAAACTCTTGGATCACTTATGACTACGGGAGCCCTTAATGACAGTAGCATGAGGATAGGTGTCAGGTGGAGCAAGGTGTAATGGAGTGGAAAGGCAATGCTAGAGTGCAAAAATCTGTAGCAAAAGAGTGGAGGTTGCAGTAGTGTGACAGGCACAAAAGAGGTTGTAGCAGCATAGTGGCAGCAGAGGGAACACATGATAGCAAAAGAGGTAGCTTTAGCATTACGAGGCTGATAGACTGACCAAGATGTCAGTGTTTGGGTGAAGTCAGTTACTTACTTCTCGATAACTGAGTTGCAGTGCAGTAGTTAGCAGTGGCAATGCTATGGGTAGCATGATGCAACATATTGAGAGGGAATTGTAGTACAGATGTAGCAGTGATAGTGGCAGTGTCATGGGAAACAATATAGGAAGCAATCGTGCAGTGGATGTAGGGCAACAGGCCAAGAATTAGCATAGAGGACCAATGCGGAGGATCAATGTGATGGTTCTATGGTGAAGCATTTCTAGAGCACATTCCTTGCTAAGAGGGAGTGTTGATTTTGGGTAGCATTTTATGTTCTCTAGCCTTGAAAATTGGTGGAGAGGCTAAGGCACATGAGATCTCCAAGACCCTAAAATCATTTGGAGAAATTCCATCTAGATAAGGAATTATTAAAATAATTAATATTTTTAATGAGTTCCTAAGTCTAAACTAAGGAAAATAAAAATATTAATGTGTATTAATAAAATATGGGTGACGATAATAATAATATTAATAATCTTCGCATAGAGCCTTTTTTCGCAACGCCCATGGATGCCTCTGCAACCCTACATTTCAATCCACAAGATGCCGGGAAAGGTAGTCCAAGCCGGGAGGTATCAATGCATGGTGCTCAGGTCTGCGCTTTGACCCTTCACGTGCCCACACTTGCGAAGTATCTAGGCATTGGAGGACGGGCATTTTTTAACCAGGGAATAATCAAAGATAATGAAGCGTCCAAGCCCATTGCAGAATAGGCCAGGGAAAGCCACCTCCAAAAATGCGTAGAAAAGCTGGCTTCGCTGAGCAGTAACAGATGGGAGAAAAGGAACGAGGTTTTAGGCGTTGTCAATATCGGATCTGCAGGTCTACTAATAGGATATACCACTGATAAAAACCCCAGATCTGCCATTGATCAATCAGATCGGGCTCTCTATAGACAGATCGGCCAAGATCTTGCAGGTCTGACACCCTGGATGGAAAATCACCATGGCAGATCTGCTCTAGGAAGCACAAGAAGCCCTGGCACTGGGTCTAGGCACTTCTTTGACTCCTTTCAGATCCAAATTTCTTAGCCTACAGGCAGAACCATCCTGCAATGGGTCAGTTCTTCAGATCTGGTGCTGGAACTCAAACGGGATCTAGAACGACGGATTGGGATCCCTTCAGGCCTTCAGAGACTTCTCTTTCAAGGTAAGCAACTTGAAGACCTTCTTCCCCTCTCTTCTTACAACATTACCAGGAACATCTCTTTGGTGGTAACCCTTTGTCTGAGAGGAGGTGCAGCGGGAAAGTCATCCTCTGCTCGTCCCTTCTCATACAAAGATGCAGCACACTCTGAGAACCCCAAACCCTCGGAGTTCCTTAAACCTAAGGCCTTTTTGGTTGATAATATAGAAGAAGTTCCCTCTGTTGAAATCACCCATGAAGATCTTGCAGCCCAACTTTAAGAATTTGCAGAAAGAGCCATCATTTGCAGATTTAACGGACTGTGGCCGCGATCTCAGGATCTCTATGCATGGATCCATGCAAACTACACTCATCATTGTAAGATCAGTTTCTGTTCAAAAATTTACTTCATCATTCTATTTGAAGATAGTAAGCATTATGAAAAGGCCTTAGAAGAAGGCCCTTGGTTCATGGGAACTGCGGGGCTCTTCTTGACTCCTTGGTTCCCAGATTTTGACCCAACAACTACAGTCATTTCCAGGACACCTGTATGGATCAGGCTTCCAAACTTACCTTCCCACTTATGGCATACTCGTGTCTACAAAGCTATAGGCAACACCTTGGGCAGTTTCATCATGGGAGATTACTGGCGAGAATCCAAAGGTCTCTACTCATATGCCAGAATATGCGTGGAGTTAGATTTGAGCAAAGGACTTCCAGACCAAATCACTCTCAAGATAAATGAATTTGTCTGGTCCCAGACACTCGATTACAAAAATACAGCATTGCGCTGCCGCTATTGCCACCAATTAGGGCATTTGCAGAACACCTGCCCATCTCGCCCGGCAAAAAAGAATAATGATAACCTCTCCAAGCCCAAGTCTAAATGATGGGCACCTTGCTCTCCACCTCCAGTCATGGATTCTAATTCCTCCAGCTCTGAAGATGAAAGTAGCGATGCGGAAATGGAACACGCCCCTCATTCTATGGCCCCTTCCACCGATGGTCCGACACAGTCCTCTGATACAGCCACCGCTCAGAAACGCATCCATTTGACCTCCTCCTCTAATTCAGAAAAGGAGGGCTCCCCAGTGGAGAACCCCAATCTTCAAGTTGTTATTGCTCATTCGCCCCACGATGGTTGGGTCGAAGTCAAAAAAGGAAAAGGGAAAAAGCTTCGTGTTGAGGCTTCTACCCATTCTGGGTAGAAGTCAATCTTTTTTTCCTTCCAGCCATTTGTTGTAGCTTCTTGCTTGTTTCACTTCCTCTCCGGAACCGAGGTTGATAGTCCTATCATTTCCGGTTGCCGGTTTTCTGTCTCTCTTGAATGTATCTTCTTGTACCATATTTTTGATTAATAGAATTAGTCCAGTTCAGAAAAAAATAAAATAAAATATGGGTGAGAAAGTTCTAAGTGATGAGGATCAAGCCAGTTCTAATCTTAGTCATTGATTAGGGACTTAATATTGGCCATTGATTCGTCAACAGGAAAAGTATAAGAGGAGGCTTGAGGGTCAGTTACAGACACACCAAGTGATCAAAGAATTCGATTTTCTGGAGCTAGGTTTGTTGAGGAAATTGAGTCAGTGACCAGAATTGCAGTGAGGGGTAGTTTAACAAGGGATTCTCATCCGAGGTTGAATAATACATAGTAGAAAGGCAGCGCAGTGCCAGGAGAGATAGCGCAGGCCCCAGAAGGGCTGATGCTGAGGCCAAAGAGCTAACACAGAGGACGCAAAAGGCTGATGTAGGTGATGCAGAAGCTATAGAGGCTGACGTTGGGCCTCAGAGGCAGAGTTGGGGAGATTCTGTGGGGCAGACTGGGAGAAGATCAACAGATTCTAAGCCAGGAGAGGGTGATGCAGATCCTATAGGAGTGATGCAGTTCCAGAGAAATGCTTGGAGCAGCTTTCGCTATCCAACATAGGGAATAGCCAGAGTCATTGTGGGGTTTGATCATCTAGTGGCTAATTTGCCGGAATATCTGTCTTTGAATAGAGGTACTACTGCCGAGGATATTCTCTATTGGGTGATCCATTTCTAGCACCCTAGTTGTATTCAGGAATATGCTTAATAATAAAAACCCTCTATATGCTGCACCAATTTTCCCGAATTGGGTTTTCGGGGACGATTGTCCAAAAATAACGGTGTCCCTTGTGTTATTGTCTCAGTTTATTTCAGTGCATGATCTGTAAATTTGTGAAGGCTGCAATAGTGTTTACTTCGATGTTTATGCAATTAAATAAGTTTTTAATGTAAATGTGTTAGATTCAATAATTTTCACAGTGTGGAGGGAAGGTTTGGTCCTCGTCTAGGGTGAAGAGTCTCAAATAATGTTATTGAAAGAATGAGAATATTTTACTGGGTTTTCCCCTCAAGAGGGGTTTTTCCCTGGTGTAGTGCCTACATCTTGTGTCTCTTGTTTTGTGAACTTCATACACACATAATATGGTAATTGCCTGATGAAAGATAAGATAATAAAGAAGTAAAATAAGCCAACATAACTCACAAGTAATTCTCAAGTAAGGAGAATAAAACCCTAATCTATATGCATTGATTTTCCAACATTGGATGGATCTAAAATGAATCACTTCATCTCTTATTTATAAAAAACAAGAGGGATCAACGAATTCATGTAGATACATGACTTTTTTGGCTAATTTCACTTCAAGCCTACATGACTTGTACACCCAAAAATTCATTGTCAACTTCAAAAATTCATATCTCATCAAGGACATCTTGGATTTCAGTGATTATCAAAGTGTTAGATTCTCCTGGTCATCTTCTATCATCTCCATCCATCACATGTTCAAAATCTCCATGGTTTTGGCCCAAACATCGACGGGTGAAAAACCCCAACCTTGGGTTCCAAGCCCACAAGTGACTCTTTTGGTGCTCCAACCTCCAAACCATAAACCCTAGGGCTTGGATTACCTCCCAATCTACTCAAAAATCAACACTCCCTCTTAGCGAGGGACTTACGTCCAAGACTAGGAAGTAACTCATAATCATCACCACTACTCTCAATAGTCGCCCAACTCTGGGCACTCACCACTGCAGCAATATCTGTAGTATGAACTATGCCTCTCTCGAAAGCATCCTGCTTCTTATTCTTCTCCTGGGATGTCTTTAATCTCTCCATGATTCATTCTTGGCAGTTGTAGGAGCACCCTTGCTCCCCATTGACCACGTGCTCTTCTTGGTTTGCAAAGTCTCCCTTTGAATTTGCAAGCTCCCACAAGAACTCAACTCCCTCTGAGCCTTTGGAACCTGGACCTTCTTCTTTGGAACCTGTACTTGTACCTCTGAAGCATGCACCTACTACTACTTCTCTGGAACCTACACCTGAGTCTTGTCGCCCAATGCCATGTGCAACTTCGATTCCCATTCAGTTAGAGTCTCGAAAACCTCTTGTGACCCTGTTATATTTTTCAATGCACCACTGTCAACGTATCATCTATCCTCATCGATAGTACCCTGCGATAAATGAGATATCATAGAAAAGTCCTCCTCCTAAAATCTTCTAGTGAGAGCATCTATCTTAGCAGAAGTGGCAACACTAGTGACATGCTTCCCTTTCTTCTTCTCGTCATCTCCCATCCTCTTCTTCATTGGAAATATCAATGAAAAATGACCCATCTCGCCACAGTTGAAACGCTTGACTTTAATAAAGTCCTTCTTTTGCTTACCCTTCATTTGTGCTGCAAGTGCCATGTCATCATTTGAAGCCCTCTTCTTCGGATGAAGATCCTTGTCTCGCAAATCTTCCTGAATGAAGTCGTCCCACAACCTATTCCAGTCTGGTATCTTCTCTATGGCAACAATCCCTTTGATGAAGGGCTTCCATTCCTCGATGAACCCTTTCAAAGCAATCCTCACCATATTAGAATTTTAAATAGTCACACAGCCAATAACAAGCTCATCTTTGACCTGAGACAATCTTGTCAGATACGGAGTCACTCCATCATGTATCATCTTGGTGGACTTCAACTTATCTTCCAATGCCAGTACCCGGTTCTCGTTCTTATTTTGGAACAAATTCTGAAGAGCCATCCACATCTCATGTGCAATGTTCATCCTAGACAAATGAGGTGTTAGGGGGGTCCTTGCTCTTGTATCTAAATCCTCATGCACTTCTAGCTCCTTTGGGTCGGTTGGCTTCTTGATGGCTTTCTCGATGAACTCCTAGATCCTATTGATCTACAAGACCAACTTGATCCTTTCCTTCCATGGACTATATAGTTGGACAACCCCTCCAACCATACTGGAGACCAACCTCCAACTTCGACATTGTAGTGAGCCCTTCACCTGCGATGTGACCAACTCCCTCTTAAGCTGTACTTCTTTGTGGAATCTGTTTATTCATTGTCTTCCAAAGTAGCTTAGACACGCTCTGATACCATGTTGAATTTCCACGATCTTGGGTCTAGGATAAAACCTTAGAATCTCTAATCCTACCAAACCAAGAATCTCAACAAAGCTACTTTGCACAGTGGAATATAAAATAGCAGTAAATCACACACGTTGAATTAGGCCCAAATTGACTACTGAAAATTTCCTCATGCTATTCTACAAATTTATCTTAAGAGTCCTAGGATTTTTCGAACCCCTTGCTCCAACAATAAACTCTCTCTCAATGCCTATGCAGGTTGTGTCCAGGAGACTCTGCGCACTACCAAAATTAACAAATTTGGCCCACAAAATAATGCTGATCTCAACCCTGAAAATCTGCTATAAAATCAGCGACATCAATAGAGAAAACCACCTGCAAAATAGTCAGAAATCCAACCCACAATTGTTGATCCTCCAATGAGAAACTCGAATTGTCTTTCTACCCTAGGAGTGTGAAAAATTGAGTGAATACCTATAATAAAGCTCTGTGGAAATTCTGGATTAGACTCCCCAATTGCCTCACTAGGAAGACACTCGAAGTTCTCTGAAATGAGGGTGGAATTTCCGCTCAGAAATTCCTTGTGCTGAAAAATGTGGGTTGTCTTGGCTAAGAAGGTCAAGAGAACTAATTGTTGAATTATCAAATTGTTGAAGACAGTGTAACTAGGTTCGGTCTTCATGACATTGTAATTATGATTTTTGTAAACTGAATTTATTATTCCTTGTTGCATGGGTTTCATGAGCAAGAGGTTTATTTATTTAGTGGCTCCCATTGAGATCCCTAGGATGTCAAAGAGTCAATTTCATGTGTACAAGTCTATAAATCTAAACATCCCTCCAAGACAAGCACAAGAAGAAGTATGCAAGCTAAACGATGAAGAAGGAAGTCATGTCGGCCTTAAAATATATATAAATGACAAGTTGGCTCATAAGTGGAGACACAACAATTCACTGTGACATGTCAGCTTATTTATGGAGGCAAAACCACTATAAATACCTTGTTGGGTCACCATAGGAAACCAAGAATCTAGGACACTCTGAATTTCGGATGGGTCGAGGAGGTGCAGGATCTTGGATGGCACAGTGAGTACACCTCTTTGAAATCTCAGACAAGTAAAGGACAAGAACTCTGACAAGTATAATAGTATAGGAATCTCAGAATAATATAATGATAAAATATTACAATGTTTCGGTTAAAGGAGTCTACAGTTTGGGATGAATATTACAGGGGTACATAATCTCATAGTCTCGGCATAATAAGATGAAGTACAATGATGTATTCTCGAAATGACAGTGACAAGCATGATCTTGGTGAAAAGAGAACACAATTACATTCTCGTTGAAGATCTCAATAGTCTTGGTAACAAGGATGTCCATAGTCTCAACATAATTATGGTGAAAGGATCTCATAAGTGACACACTCTATCACGACATACATCAAGGTGTTGTCATGTTCCTATCATAGTTATGATCTCGTTCTTGATGGAGACATAGTCACAAAGGTTATTATCTCAGTGAAGGACAACAAATATGTTACAACAGTAATGAAGTGGTGCAGTAATGGTGCAGCAATGATGATGATCTCAACATTGACAAATAACGAGGATTGGTATCTTGTTCTTAGAGTGGCCTAATAGGTCAAGGGTCATGGTCTTGGTATTCGTCAATTGGAATCTCTATAAGAATAATTTTGTGTGGGTTTTCCTCTCCAAGAATTTTTTTTTTGGTAGCTATTTGATGAACTAAGAAGACACACACTAAATAATAATAACACATGAATATTGTGTTAAGAATACAAGTTAAATACCTCACAAATAGTTATAATGAAGAAGAATCTCATTAACTCTAACTGCCCTAGATTCCTCAACACAAATGACCAAAGATACCAAATGGAGGCCTCCAAGCTCTATTTATAATTGTTGGCCCTCTCTCTCTTGGTGGTCTCCACCTTCCACTAATTCGTACCCCTTCCTCCCTCTCTCTCTCTCTCTCTCTTCTCAATATTGCAAATTGCCTCTTGGGTCAAATTTTATCTCTTTGTGGTCCCCACTCTCCACTAAGGCTATAATTTTCCTTTTTCCTCCTAAGTCCCGATGCCGGAAATGTCTCCCTTTTTCAAAAAGTATCTCTAATGCAGAAAATAAAAATTGGGGATATTACATTGTGCTTTGGAGTTGTCAATTCCGACCTATTTCATTTGTTATCTCAACTAGTGTTGCCACCTCGTACTTTTTGGCTTCAGTTGTTCGTCTCTATTGTTGTCCCCTCTTGCGTATTTGGTTAGTCTTTTGGTCTTGGCTTCAATGTATTTGATCTCTCTTTCCTCCACTCATTCATCCCTACCTTTGTTGCCTCTCCTTCCTTCTCTTCTCAGCTTCACTCGCTTCTCAACCTTCATTGAAATTTTCTATTGTTATCGCCACCTTGTATGTGGCAAGCCATTTACTTTTATGTTGTGAGCTGAGTTGTGAAGGGAGTTTGGGCTTGAGGTTCAAGGAGGAGTCCGGGAGAGTTTGCTTGGATATTGTAGCAATTTTTGGGATTAGTTGTAGCACGATAGACATGAGGGCCAAATTGCCTAGCAACAGAGCCATAGAGACAAAGAGGGCCAAATTTTCGGGGTAAAACATAGCCCAATTCCTTTGTGGGTTATTATGGGTATATTGAGGAGAGCCTGGGGTTAATTTCCTGGAATTTTATGAGCACTACAGGAGGTTATAGTAGCAGATCTTATCACCCAACATCATATTTCTGGGCAGTTTAGCGCACAACCAGGAGACAGAGCAACAATGTACTTGAAGAGAATTTCTTAGTGTCAATTGGGCTTAGCTAGCTTGCCTTGAGCAAGCCCAGTTGCACTATTTCCAACACCTAATTGTACCCTCTTCATGATTTAATAAAATGGCTTAGCAACACAATTTTGGTGCATTTATGTGATCTGATTTATGTGTTCAAATTTTATGGCTTTTGTCTATGTTTGCTTTGCATATTCACTGTAAATTTTCTATAGGAATATTACGTGTTACCACACAATATAACATGCCCTGAGGAGGGAAATCCTAAAGATCAAATAGCTAGACTAAGTGATAACAAAGGGACAATGTCCCACTGTCACCACAACCAGTGTCCCCTGCTCTTTACAGACTTTAAGCAAGGGGAGGAGTCCCGGTAGATAAACAATCACCTTTAATAAATGTTCCAGGATTTGAGGTACTAGGTGAAGAGGTATGCCTTCTTAAGGGAAGCTCTATGTGATAGTATGGCACTTCAAAAAGGTTTTCACTCCCTATTAGAGACCTAGAAGAAACTTGCATGAAATCTAGGGTTTTGTGAATTATTGTGGTTAAAGGTACTCCCAAGACAAGGAAATAATAAGAAAGGGATTCTTTTGAATTATTCCAATGAATACTGAGCTCATACAACCCTCGAAGAATTCCCCAAGTCAAGGAAATGCAAAATAGGGTTTCCCTTCTAGGGAACACCTCGAGGAAGATTTTTATGGATGAAAACACAAGGGATACTTGTCAAACATTTAGGACTTGTCACTAAGACACTAAGATTGAGGCCTATGATCCCAGAATCCACCCTTTCACTCTCTAGAGAATTTTTCTATATGCCCTAAGCTAGCCATCCATGAAGAGGGAACCATAACTTTGGGAGAAGAAAATATGGAGAAAGAAGGATTTTATCATGAAAGGGCTTCGACCAATGCCTTCTCCTTGGGGTTGAGTTCTAGGTACTTCATATTTGCCATAATTTTCTTTAAGGAGGTAAAAGTTGTGCCCCTTGCTATGATCAACATGTGCAATTTCCAACCAAATATCTTTCAAAATAAATGTTCATCAATTAGGGCACAATATAGCATTAATCTAGTTGCAACAATTCCATACATTAGACATTTGTCAAGAATGAAATGCTTTTAACATTCTTTTAACTACATCAATCTATGTTGCAATATTTTGAGACCCAACCCAGACATGTGTACAAGGGGAGGGGATTTGACAATGCCTTGTGGACCCAAAGAAGGAATATGATGAAATGGGGGTTGTAATGTGTGGAGGGGAGTGAAAAACATGGATGGGAAAACGGGACTCAGCTACCAAAATCAGGTTTTCTCAAGTAGTGCCCTTCCTAAAGCCATAGGCCTGTTAGCACTCCAGGAAACTCTCCTAGGTTGTAGCTCGGAGATGCCTGGTAACATATAATCTTAAATATTGTTCTCTGAACTATTGGAATGAAAGATGGTTTAGATCAAACCAGATAACCATTTCAACTCTGTTTTTACTCAAGACATGCATGAACACCCTCAGCTTTACAAGGCTTTAGACCACTAATGCTCAATAGTTTGTAGATTTAATGAATGGATGGAGAATACCTACTATACCAGCGTATGCATATATAAACACATATGAATGGCAAACTATAGGAAGTAAAAGAAGCTTGCAAATCTAATTTATCAATGCAGAGATAAGATGACAGTTATCTGGCATTAGACACAGAAGAAACATGAACAACTTGTTCAAGTGCAAGCTTGGAACAGAAGAGAAAATGGACATTGAACATATAAAAGTAAAAGAAGCTTATATTGCTAGAATGAAGATGAGAAGCTTGAGTAGCAAAGTCTCAATAGTCTCCAGAAGTTGAATGCTTGTTACATATTTTTTTCAGCGATTTATAGCTTGTTTACAATGGTCCTGAGCCTTTTGAGGCTTTAGGTGTCTTAATCTATCCCTTTGTCTTGTTTAACTGATTGATTCCCTCAATAGGCAGGCATGGCTCGACGATTTTCTACTTCTAATAGAAGAGTAACCACTTTCAGATATTTTGGGTAGTTTTTTGAGCTATTTGGGAGTTCTCCCATGCTAGAGGTGCCCCACAATCATTCTGTTTGTTCTGGCTATGTTGTGTTGTCTATGCTCCTTGATCACTTCTGTTGCGAGCTGCATCGTGTTGCGTTGTCGCCTTTCCACTTCCAACCTTCTGTCTCTGTCTCTCGGCCTCTTTTAGGTGATGGAATGGCTATTTGGTCCTTTGTGATCTCTTAAAAATGCTTAATAATGATTGTTTTCTGTTGTATACAGAAAATGCTGTAATACTGAGAAATCTCACCCATTCTGCTTCTTTCAGACTTCAAAAGTCCTCAAGTATGGTTTAATTATCTATCGGGTCCGCCCTTGGGTCGCTCTCGCATGTCGCACTCGGCCTATTCTATGATTCCCTTTTTATTTGGAAATACGTGGAAAACACTGAAAAAACAGGAAAAACGGCTTCAGTGGACTTGAAATAATTAAACAATTTCATTCCGGAAACCCATCGGGTCCGGGTTTCATCGCTATTGCACTGCCCCAAGTTTCCTTTGTATTTTGTTTATACAATGAAAACACACAAAAATACATTGGAAGTGGGCTTTAGCAGACGTGAAAGATTATACATTTTGCTTCTGAAACCCATCGGGTCCGGGTCTTATCACATCGCACACATATACATGTAAAGGTTGTGCCCCTTGGTTGTCCCAATTGCGATCCGCCGATGCGATGTGGGCCATCGATTCCGATGGTCCACGTTGAATTGCCGATCTCGATCGCTCATTGCATACCATCTGCGCCGATAACCTCTGACTCGCCTCTGCCGATTGTGACCCGCCGATCTGATCATCGACGATCTCTAATCAACGGTGTCTTGCGCCGATTGCCACTGCCTGCTTGTGCCGATCAGATCTGCCGATGCGATCCGCTGATTAGATTTGGACCATTGATTGGCCAAATCGAACGATTTTCGTGCATTTGGACTGTTTAAGACTGCGGTAATCATTTTTTCCATGTTTTTGGTTTGTTTTGAGCTTCCCGATAGTGTATTTCCGCTCTCTTGAGGGCTTTTGGCATATGATTGTTTCAACCTTGGGAAGATCTTAATCAACTCTTGAAGAGTTCAAGAGTGTTTTGAATCCTTTTTTTGGGCCGTTTTCCCACAAGGCTAACACTGGCTCCTTCTGGGGATGAAAGCCTCCCTGTGAGGTTTCAAGAACTGCAGAGAAATTCCTTTCCTGTAAAACAAAATTAAATTCTTCCCCTAGTGTTCCATTGGGCATGGAGTCTTTTTAGCATAACATAAAAACTGAAAGAAAAACATATTTACAATACTAAGGCTTGAAAGCCTTAACTGAAATAAATTTTGACGAACAACCCATTGAATGGGCCATAAAAAATGTTTCTCCTCCTCTCGGTCGGCCTATCAACCGGTTCATCAAAGATCTGCAAAATTGGGTTGATTTGATCCTCTACCTCAAATAGTTTAGGACATTTGAGCTTATCAGGTAGAGAAGGTTTGTATTTCACCCCCTCTTTATGTGCTCTCATCCTTGGATGTTCTTCGTGGAAGCCTTTGTACGCCTGCTGAATAACAATGGCTGCTGCGTACTTGATTGTGTCATTTGTGGCGTGCACAATTAATATAAATGGTGAATCGATGAATTCTTGTGTGTGGGACACAAATACTTCACATGCTTCCGTAGCTTTCTTAGAACAGTCCACATCCAAGGAGGTGTCCCAAAACTGTGCACCCTCTTCCTCTGTGATTTGGAAAACTGCCCTTTCAAGCTGTGTGGAGGCCAACTTGGCAGGCTCTGGGATATCAAGATAGATATTATCCATATTAGCCTTGGGCATTGAATTCTGGCCTGCTCCAGTGCCTAATGGGCAATTATGAGGGATTGTCACTTGGATAGACAGAGAAGCATAAGATGATGGGGAACTGACTTCACACTTTTTGATCACTGGGCTGGGGATAACAACAGGTTTTCCAGTTTGGAGATCTACATAGTCATTAGAGGCTTGGCTAGCTTCAGGCTCAGACTCCTCGAGGATGGTGGGACCTGCTGCTGGCTGCTTTTGATGATAAGCTTGTTGTTCTGCAGGGACAACAAAACCATGAGCAGAGCCTTTGGATAGTGACTTCTCATACACAACCTTGATTAGGAAAGGGGCACTTCCCTTATCTTCCATACCATCAACCTCATCCTCCTCTTCAAAATGCTCTTCTTCCATCACTAAATCTTGAAAAAGGGGCTTCGCCCTATGATCTTCATTTGTATCTCTGATCCTTTGCAACATCTGCAACTTCTCCTTTGCTCCTTTATATGGATTTGAAATTGGAAGAGAAAAGGCACTAGGAGCTCCTGCTTTCTTAGAATGTTTCTCAACCCTTAATTTGGAAAATTCAGAGGTTAATGAATCTATCATCTTGGCTAAATCATCGATCTTAAGATCTGAGGATGATGAGGACTCATCCCTCTGTCTTCTCCTTTCAGCATCTCCTTCGAGTCTCTCTGCAACTATGATGTTTGATTCTACTTCAAAGGCTACATCTTGCATATCAGCCAAATAAGCACATCTTCTTTCTCTTAACAGTAGGCAGAACTGAGAATCGAAGGCATTGGCATAAGTGATCATAGCAGAAGTAGGGGTAGGTTTCACTTCATATGGTATTCTGTTGTACATATGATTGAACCTCTTGTTGAAATCAGACATTAGCTCATGATTCTCCCTCTGCAAGTTCCCAAATTTAGTATGATAGTAGAGAAGATCTTTTTTACCCCCCCAATGCTTTAGGAACACATCATCTAAGGCCTCAATGTTTGCTATAGACCTAGGGGTTAATTCTTTGAACCATTTTCTAGCTTCTCCATCTAGGCTTTGGACAAAAACCCTCATCCACACATCATATTCGTTGATATCCAAGTTATCAGCATAGCTATAAAAATATTCAAGGTGCTCTTCAGTTGTTACTCCTTTTGTACCAGTAAACTTAGGCATGTATTTATGATATTCTCCTACAGGCATGGCATTCAAAGGGACAGGCAAGACCAAAGGTCCATACCTAGCAACAACGATTCTTTCTATCTTTGTGGGAGCTTGTTGGCCAGCCATGACTGAGGTGGGTGGAAGGATACTGGTAGATTGAGTAGTATGGATCAATGAAATGGATAACAGAGACAGAGGAATATGATGGACAACATGGGATGCTTTCTTTGGACTGAAATCCAAAAGGGAAATGAATGAACAAGAACTTTATGAATCTCTGAAGGTGATTTCTTCACTAGCAGAGATACATGTGATTTTTTAGGCTTACTTGATCCTCATGCTCCTTTCTGCAAAATTTTCTTTTTCTTAATGATCTTCTCAGGGCCAGGCACTGGTTCAGCTAGTGATTTATGAGTATTTCTTCGAGCATGCCTCACAAACTGACCCAGAACTGCAATGTGGAGTTGCCAAAGGCTGGTCTTCCTCCAGTGGAGTCGTCAAATAGATGATTACAAAAAAAAATGTGTCCAAACCTTGTCTATCATCAAATTTTGGAACTGTGTTGTATCCCAAGGAAGCTGAGCTTCAATCTTCTCTCCCTGGCAATGGCGCCAATTAATGTTAGCACTCCAAGAAACTCTCCTAGGTTGCAACTCAGAGATGCCTGGTAACATATAATCTTCAATATTGTTCTCTGAACTATTGGAATGAAAGATGGTTTGGATCAAGCCAGATAACCATTTCAACTCTGTTTTTACTCAAGACATGCATGAACACCCTCAACTTTACAAGGCTTTAGACCACTATTGCTCAATAGTTTGTAGATTTAATGAATGGATGGAGAATACCTACTATACCAGCATATGCATATATAAACACACATGAATGGCCAACTATAGGAAGTAAAAGAAGCTTGCAAATCTAATTTATCAACGCAGAGATAAGATGACAGTTATCTGGCATTAGACACAGAAGAAACATGAACAACCTGTTCAAGTGCAAGCTTGGAACAAAAGAGAAAATGGACATTGAACATATAACAGTAAAAGAAGCTTATATTGCTAGAATGAAGATGAGAAGCTTGAGTAGCAAAGTCTCAATAGTCTCCAGAAGTTGAATGCTTGTTACATCTTGTTTTAAGCTATTTATAGCTTGCTTACAATGGTCCTGAGCCTTTTGAGGCTTCAGGTGTCTTAATCTATCCCTCTGTCTTGTTTAACTGATTGATTCCCTCAATAGGAAAGCATGGCTCGACGGTTTTCTACTTATGACAGAAGAGTAACCACTTTCAAATATTTTGGGTAGTTTGTTGAGCTGTCTGGGAGTTCTCCCATGCTCGAGGTGCCCCACAATCATTCTGTTTGTTCTGGCTATGTTGTGTTGTCTATGCTCCTTGATCACTTCTGTTGCGGGCTACATCGTGTTGCGCTATCGCCTTTCCATTTCCAGCCTTCTGTCTCTGTCTCTCGGCCTCTTTTAGGTGATGGAATAGCTATTTGGGCCTTTGTGATCTCTTGAAAATGCTTAATAATTATTGTTTTCTATTGTATACAGATAATGCCATAATACTGAGAAATCCCACCCATTCTGCTTCTTTCAGACTTCAAAAGTCCTCAAGTATGGTTTAATTATCTATCGGGTCCGCCCTTGGGTTGCTCTCGCATGTCGCACTGGCATGTTCTATGATTCTCTTTTTATTTGGAAATACGTGGAAAACATTGAAAAAATAGGAAAAACGACTTTAGTGGACTTGAAATAATTAAACAATTTCATTCCGGAAACCCATCGGGTTCAGGTTTCATCACTATTGCACTGCCCCAAGGTTCCTTTGTATTTTGTTTATACAACGAAAACACACAAAAATACATTGGAAATGGGCTTTGGCGGAAGTGAAAGATTATACATTTTTCTTCTGAAACCCATCAGGTCTGGGTCTTATCGCATTGCACACATATACATGTAAAGTATGTGCCCCTTGGTTTTCTCGATTGCGATCTGCCGATGCGATGTGGGCCATCGATCTGCGCGCACAATCGACGATCCACATTGAATTGTTGATCTCGATCGCTCATTGCATACCATCTGCGTCGATAGCCTCTGACTTGCCTCCGCCAATTTCGACCCGCCGATCTGATCATCAGTGATCGCTAATCGGTGGTGTCTTGCGCCGATTTCCACTTCCTGCCTGTGCCGATCAGATCTGCTAATGCAATCCGCCGATTAGATCTGGACCATTGATTGGCCAGATCAAACGACTGTCGTGCATTTGGACTGTTTAAGACTGCGATAATCGTTTTTTCCATGTTTTTGGTGTGTCTTGAGCTTCCTGATAGTGTATTTCCACTCTCCTGAGGGTTTTTGGCATATGATTGTTTCAACCTTGGGAAGATCTTAATCAACTGTTGAAGAGTTCAAGAGTGTTTTGAATCCTTTTTTTGGGCCGTTTTCCCACAAGGCTAACATTGGCTCCTTCTGGGGATGAAAGCCTCCCTGTGAGGTTTCAAGAACTGCAGAGCAATTCCTTTCCTGTAAAACAAAATTAAATTATTCCCCTAGTGTTCCATTGGGCATGGAGTCTTTTTAGCATAACATAAAAACTGAAAGAAAAACATATTTACAATACTGAGGCTTGAAAGCCTTAACTGAAATAAAGTTTGACGAAAAACCCATTGAATGGGCCATCAAAACTATTTCTCCTCCTCTCGGTCGGCCTATCAGCTGATTCATCAAAGATCTGCAAAATTGGGTTGATTTGATCCTCTACCTCAAAGAGTTTAGGGCATTTGAGCTTATCAGGTAGAGAAGGTTTGTATTTCACCCGCTCTTTGTATGCTCTCATCCTTGGATGTTCTTCGCGGAAGCCTTTGTATGCTTGCTGAATAACAATGGTTGTTGCGTACTTAACTGTGTCATTTGTGGCCTACACAATTAAGATAAATGGTGAATCGATGCACTCTTGTGTGTGGGACACAAAGACTTCACCTGCTTCCATAGCTTTCTTAGAACAGTCCACATCCAAGGAGGTGTCCCAAAACTGTGCACCCTCTTCCTTTGTGATTTGGCAAACTGCCCTTTCAAGTTGTGTGGAGGCCAACTGGGTAGGCTCTGGGATATCAAGACAGATATTATCCATATTAGACTTGGGCATTGAATTCTGGCCTACTCCAGTGCCTAATGGGAAATTATGAGGGATTGTCACTTGGACAAACAGAGAAGCATAAGATGATGGGGAACTGACTTCACACTTTTTGATCATTGGGTCGGGGATAGTAGCAGGTTTGCCAGTTTGCAGATCTGCATAGTCATTAGAGGCTTGGCTGGCTTCAGGCTCAGACTCCTCGAGGATGGTGGGACCTGCTGCTGGCTGCTTCTGATGATAAGCTTGTTGTTCTGCAGGGACAACAAAACCATGAGCAAAGCCTTTGGATAATGACTTCTCATACACAGTCTTGATTAAGAAAGGGGCACTGCCCTTATCTTCCATACCATCAACCTCATCCTCCTCTTCAAAATGCTCTTCTTCCATCACTAAATCTTGAAAAAGGGGCTTCGCTCTTTGATCTTTGTTTCTATCTTTGATCCTTTACAACATCTGCAACTGCTCCTTTGCTCCTTTATATGGATTTGAAATTGGAAGAGCAAAGGCACTAGGAGCTCCTGCTTTCCTAGAATGCTAC
The DNA here is from genome assembly GCA_000404065.3 of Pinus taeda. Lineage (NCBI taxonomy): Eukaryota > Viridiplantae > Streptophyta > Pinopsida > Pinales > Pinaceae > Pinus > Pinus taeda. The sequence goes on from APFE031041829.1 coordinate 214,970, forward strand.
TCAACCCTTAATTTGGAAACTTCAAAGGTTAATGAATCTATCATCCTGGCTAAATCATCAATCTTAAGATCTGAGGATGATGAGGACTCATCCCTCTGTCTTCTCCTTTCAACATCTCCTTTGAGTCTCTCTGCAGCTATGATGTTTGATTCTACTTCAAAGGCTGCATCTTGCATATTAGCCAAAGAAGCACATCTTCTTTCTCTTAACAACAAGCATAACTGAGAATCGAAGGCATTGGCATAAGTGATCATAGCAGAAGTAGGGGTAGGTTTCACTTCATATGGTATTCCGCTGTACATATGATTGAACCTCTTGTTGAAATCAGACATCAACTCACCATTCTCCCTCTGCAAGTTCCCAAATTTAGTATGATAGTAGAGAAGATCTTTATTATCCCCCCAATGCTTTAGGAACACATCATCTAAGGTCTCAATGTTTGCTATAGACCTATGGGTTAATTCTTTGAACCATTTTCTAGCTTCTCCATCTAGGCTTTGGAAAAAAACCCTCATCCACACATCATCTTCGTTGATATCCAGGTTATCAGCATAGCTATAAAAAGACTCAAGGTGCTCTTCAACTGTTACTCCTTCTGTACTAGTAAACATAGGCATGTATTTATGATATTCTCCTGCAGGCATGGCCTTCAAAGGGACAGGCAAGACCAAAGGTCCATACCTAGCAGCAACGATTCTTTCTATCTTTGTGGGACCTTGCTGGCCTGCCATGATTGAGGTGGGTGGAAGGATACTGGTAGATTGAGTAGTATGGATCAATGAAATGGATAACAAAGACAGAGGAATATGATGGACATCATGGGATTCTTTCTTTGGACTGAAATCCGAAAGGGAAATGAATGAACAGGAGCTTTATGAATCTCTGAAGGTGATTTCTTCACTAGTAGAGATACATGCGATTTTTTAGGCTTACCTGATCCTGATGCTCCTTTCTGCAAAATTTTCTTCTGCTTAATGATCTTCTCAGGGTCAGGCACTGGTTAAGCTGGTGATTTCTGAGGATTTCTTCGAGCATGCCTCACAAACTGAGCCATAACTGCAATGTGGAGTCGCCAAAGGTTGGTCTTCCTCCAGTGGAGTCGCCAAATAGATGATTACAATCAAAAATGTGTCCAAACCTTGTCTATCATCAAATTTTGGAACTGTGTCATCTCCCAGGGAAGTTGAGCTTCAATCTCCTCTCCCCGGCAACAATGCCAATTAATGTTAGCACTCCAGGAAACTCTCCTAGGTTGCAGCTCGGAGATGCCTGGTAACATATAATCTTCAATATTGTTCTCTGAACTATTGGAATGAAAGATGGTTTAGATCAAGCCAGATAACCATTTCAACTCTATTTTTACTCAAGACATGCATGAACACCCTCAACTTTACAAGGCTTTAGACCACTAATGCTCAATATTTTGTAGATTAATTGAATGGATGGAGAATACCTACTATACTAGAAGATGCATATATAAACACATATGAATGGCCAACTATAGGAAGTAAAAGAAGCTTGCAAATCTAATTTATCAACGCAGAGATAAGATGACAGTTATCTGGCATTAGACACAGAAGAAACATGAACAACATGTTCAAGTGCAAGCTTGGAACATAAGAGAAAATGGACATTGAACATATAACAGTAAAATAAGCTTATATTGCTAGAATGAAGATGAGAAGCTTGAGTAGCAAAGTCTCAATAATCTCCAGAAGTTGAATGCTTGTTACATCTTGTTTTCAGCTATTTATAGTTTGTTTACAATGGTCCTGAGCCTTTTGAGGCTTCAGGTGTCCTAATCTATCCCTCTGTCTTGTTTAACTGATTGATTCCCTCAATAGGCAAGCATGGCTCGACGGTTTTCTGCTTCTGACAGAAGAGTAACCACTTTCAGATATTTTGGGTAGTTTGTGGAGCTGTCTGGGAGTTCTCTCGTGCCAGAGGTGCCCCACAATCATTCTGTTTGTTCTCGTTGTGTTGTGCTATCTATGCTCCTTGATCACTTCTATTGCAGGCTGCATCGTGTTGCACTGTCGCCTTTCCACTTCCAACCTTCTGTCTGTGTCTCTCGGCCTCTTTTAGGTGATGGAATGGCTATTCGGGCCTTTGTGATATCTTGAAAATGCTTAATAATGATTGTTTTCTGTTGTATACAGAAAATGTTGTAATACTGAGAAATCCCGCCCATTCTGCTTCTTTCGGACTTCAAAAGTCCTCAAGTATGGTTTAATTATCTATCGAGTCCGCCCTTGGGTCGCTGTCGGATGTCGCACTCGACCTGTTCTATGATTCCCTTTTTATTTGGAATTACGTGGAAAACACTGAAAAAACAGGAAAAACGGCTTCGATGGACTTGAAATAATTAAACAATTTCGTTTGGGAAACCCATCGAGTCTAGGTTTCATCGCTATCGCACTGCCCCAAGGTTCCTTTGTATTTTGTTTATACAACGAAAACACACAAAAATACATTGGAAATGGGCTTTGGAAGACGTGAAAGATTATACATTTTGCTTCTGAAACTCATCGGGTCTGGGTCTTATCGCATCGCGCACATATACATGTAAAGGCTCTGCCCCTTGGTTTTCCCCATTGTGATCTGCCGATGTGATGTGGGCCGTTGATCTGTGCGTGCAATCAACAGTCCACATTGAATTGTTGATCGCGATCGCTCATGCATACTATCTGCGCTGATAACCTCTGACTCGCCTCCGCCGATTGTGACCCGCCAATCCGATCATCGACGATCGTTGATTGGTGGTGTCTTGTGCCGATTGCCACTGCTTGCCTGTGCCGATCAAATCTGCTGATGCAATCCGCCGATTAGATCTGGACCATTGATCGGCCAGATCGAATGGCTGTCGTGCATTTGGACTGTTTAATACTACGGTAATGGTTTGTTCCATGTTTTTGGTGTGTTTTGAACTTCCTGATAGTGTATTTCCGCTCTCCTGAGGGCTATTGGCATATGATTGTTTCAACCTTGGGAAGATCTTAATCAACTCTTGAAGAGTTCAAGAGTGTTTTGAATGCATTTTTTGGGCCATTTTCCCACAAGGCTAACAAGGCCAATAGGGGAGATCCCACGAGACTGGGATTGAGGATTAATCCCCCCCGATTTGAGGTGAGCGAACAAAACTATGGTTAAAGCTCTGCCATTTTTCCAAGTCACTCAATAATCCATACCCAGGATGCCCAAGGGAAAACAAGCATAAGCACCTAATTTCACAATGAAAAACATGTATTTTGGGTTGGATGTCCCACCTTCAAACATGTGTTCTCAAAAGATGGGTGAGGCGAGATATGGCTGATGCAAGTAGCGGAAATCAAATGGCACAATGCATCAACTACACTGGTGGTTTTCAGGGGCTATTTGATGTTGGTTGAAGAGAGATCTGGGAGAAATTTTTCTCCTATGGGGTCACACATTTTGGTGGGTAGCATGTTTTTTGACACTAATATTACCACACTCGTATCTTTTGCATGTATCAACAAAGTCCTACATCATCAACTGCCATCAAGTACAAGTATGGATCTTCTCATTTTTCTTACTTTCTTTCTATTTTCATTTATCATTTTGATATTTCACATTCTAGCTATGGCATTGTATTACCACCCAAAACCCTCCATTTAAATGATAATTCCTTATATATACAAGTGAGACCTTAGGGCTAATAGGAGGTACAAGATAGACCCCAGGGATGATGGAAGATTGATACCTAGTGCAACCTCATTATCATAGAAACAAACTTTTTTGAGACAATCAAGGTTTCCCCCTTTGCCACTCAGCTTCATCAAATTGGATACCATGGGAATGACCATGGACTTGTTGTCCATCATCCCAAATATTTGAAGGATCGTAATAATACACTTCATTTTGAGCCAGGAAGATCTCATCTGGCTTCTACCACACTTTTAGTCCCAAAAAGTAATATATCTAACTGAGATCCTTCATCTTTATCCTAGAGATCAACCTCCTTTGTCATGACTTCTCCCTCTATCACAGAAGAAAATATTCCTACAATTCTTTCCCCCTCTAACGAGTGATTCCATCAACTCCCATAAGAAACAAGATCAACCAAGGTTTCTCAAATATCCATACCAAGCCCAAGTTTAAAACAAATCTTTCTCGAGTTTGCAAACATGTACCTCAAAGTCTAGAGGTTTTTCCTGCACACTTCTTCCTAACAAATGAAGAAAATGTCTCTTCATAGTCCTTTCCCTCTTCCTGGGAGAATCATCAGTTTATGCTTCCATCTACCAAATGCTTGATCTTATAAATCCACTTTGAAGTCATCATTAACTTTCCACGGATCTCAACACGATGACATCCTTCAAACTTGTTGGCTTGCCTGCTCTTGTACTAGCAACTCTTCTAGTCATCAAGTATGATTATAGATATCGGTACAATTTCTCTTCTTGAACATGGATCACTCCATAGAGAATCCTCTTTCCACAAATATTTCTTTGTTGTTCTAAAAACTTTAAATCTATTGTCAGAGCTTTGGCAATATTCATAGTGTACCTATAATCCTCACTAGGAGGCCATAAAAGAACGATTATAACCCAACAAAAGAAACAAAGACAAGAGGATAACTAATAGTAAAACAATAACAAACAATTTAGAGAGATATAAAGTACTTATCTTTTGAATATTTTAGGAAATTTGTTGACTCCCTCTTGATCCTTACCTTCTTGCAAACATCCTCGTCTTATCATCAACATGTTGCTTTCCTTTCCTTTCCTCATGTGAGCTAGGGTTTCTCCATTAAGGGAAATCATCGATCTAGTTCAAACTCTATGACTTTATCCACAGACCCTAGGGATTTCACATCCAATACTTTAAGTCTTCTAGGGTTTACAAACTCTATATTTACAATTTTCATTTACACCTTTTGTAAGTTCAACAAACTTTGTCATATGCAAATTTTCTTTCCATATCCAAATGTCCAAATTCATAGAGTCCCCATGCCTCAGCATATGTGATGAAATCCATCATGTCATCAAACAATCAAGGATGTTCCATCTTAATATTAATGGTTCATTATAGATTTTGTAGGGATTGTATTATGCCTCCATCTAGCATTGTAAAGAAACAACATCCTCCAACTATCAACAAAAGAAAAAATATAGCAGGTTGAGTCATAGATACAAATCTCCAAGGAATACTTCATGAAAGTAAGTGTCTTTAAGGGAGGGAATGACATTCTATTGTCCTTGATAGAATTTTACAAGAGAACTTGCACCATCAACCAACTCTTCATAAATGAGCAAGTAACAATCTTTGAATGGTCTAGACTTCCTTTATATAGAAGTGTTGTCCTCACAATAATACACTATTTTGCAGATCTCAGATGCTTACTCTCGGTCCTTCCAAATTAAGTTGTTGGAGAATGTAATTAGTTTCGTTCTTCACATTGATCTTTTTAAACATGACATTGTATGTTTTGTATATAAAAAGAGAAAATTATTTTTTATTTGTCAAATAATGGTTTTCATGCTCAAGTCTAGGTCAAAGTAAATATAGCAAGTTTAGTTATAGATACAAATCTCCAAGGAATACTTCATGAAAGTAAGTTTCTTCAAGGGAGGGAATGACATCCCATTGTCCTATATATCATTTTACGAGAGAACTTGCACCATCAACCAACTCTTAATAAATGAGAAAGTAACAATATTCGAATGGTCTAGACTTCCTTTATAGAAGTGTTGTCCTCAAAATAGTAAAAACAATTTGGCAGATCTCAGATGATTACTCTCTGTCATTCCAAATCAAGTTGTTGGAGAATGTAACTAGTTTTGGTCTTCACAATTATCTTCGTAAACATGAGATTGTATATTTTGTATATAAAAAGAGAAAAATAAATTTTATTTGTCAATGCATGGTTTTCATGCTCAAGTCTAGGTCAAAGCATGCTCTTCATGCTTCTACGACTTTATAGGTCAAATAAAAAGTTTTTTCATGTATTATAGTCCCATTTGGACTCATTGTAACAAAATAAAATAGCTATTTTTGAGTCAAGAAAGCTAATTTACCCTCCAAGACCAAGTCGGACCAATCATGATGAATTAGACCTAAAGAGGGCTATTTGATCCCTCAAGAAGGCTTTAAATAAGAGGGACTTTGAGTCACTTGATACACCAATTCACTCTAGTTTGACCTGCAATAGCGAAGGAAGAAGAAAAGGAAGAATTCAAAGGAAGGAAGGTTTCTTAGTGAAACACTTTTTCTTGTCCACATGTGCAAAGTTGTCTAGGGTTTTTGTGCAAGTTACAGGGGCTAAAATTGCATGCCAAAATTTCAAATTCAAGTTGCAGGGCCGAGATTCTAAGTTGAAGCTGCTTGGATCGAGCTTGACTTTCACTGACTTTGGAAAAATTTGGTTCATTTGAAAGAGATCTTGCTGGTGGGCTGACTTAGTGCTTGAGAGGAATTTGGCATTGGTCTTTTAGTCTTGGAATTCTCATTTTGAATTGATTCTATAAGGAGAGAAGTATTATTTTTGGGTTTTCCTCTTGAAGGGGGTTTTCCCTGGCTTGGAGCCCATATCTTGTGTAAATTGTCTCTTTGTGATCTTCATTGTTTTGTTAATTACTTGATGAACAAGAAATAATAAGTACTGAAAGATAGAGTAATTATCAAGTAAGTAAAGTCAACTACAGTCTACAAGTCTCTTGATTTTCCAACACAAGTAACTTGACCTCCTTAAAACCATTGTAGCGGTGACAATAATTTGTCCTTTACAAGGAAAACTCTAGTCCTGAAGGTGACTCGGTCTTTGCGAGAGAAATTTCGGTCTCAAAAATTGATGAGGAACTCGGCCTATTTTTCATTGTGATCTGAACTTTGTCCCTGTGCATGATCGACATAATATAATGATAAATATTAAATCATGAATTCTTTTTGCTTTCCAATTCAAATCATGAGGCTAGTAGTCTGAACTCAATCAACAATATGCCTCAATAGATCAAGACACTTGAAGAAAGTGTGTTCAAATGTTCATTTTCCATCAACAAGTGACCTAAAAAAAGGTCTTCTTTAACAATATCTATAGCCAATACTTCTAGCTTATCCTTCTTCATACAATGCCAAGAGTCAATTTGACAATTATCTCCCTTGCGTCAAACAATCTTCCAATCCATTTTGACAGGATTTAAGTAATGATACCTTAGTGGTATAACTTAATTTCAATGTATCAATCAATTGCTCTTTTTTGTGACCTGTATACATAGCAAACTTGCAAAATAAGTAGGATTTACAAACCATGCTAATCATAACCTCCTTTTAGTAGAAAAAAAGACAACTTTACTAGATTCTTCACAGATTTAAGGTATCCCTTTGAACTGAGGCTTCTTGGCCACCTTGATCTTGGATTGAGGTCCTTCGACCCTATTGCAACTAAGACTGAGGCCATTAATAGAATCTTTGCCAACACTTGGGCACAAAGTTCAAAATTTCTCATAAAAATGTTTGAGGTCTTTTGGTCCTAAGGTCTAATCCTTCAGACCCTTTTACTATCTCAATAAAGATAATATATTAACCTAAGGTATTTAGGTCTCCTTCTAGGGATTTGACCCTCTTTCTTCCATCATAGTCAGAAAACCCTAATTAGGGCTTGGATCTCAAAATAATCATTTAATCCTTCAAACTTTTCTTAGGCATATAAGCTTGAAATAACTCAAGAGGACCTTCAAAAATGGCTTTAAGTCTGCCCTAATTAGGGTTGATTTCAGGTTGAGTCTCATTACAGGTCCAATCTTTATTCAGACTCCAAATTTGGTCACAAAACATACCTTACTCAAATCAAGGCTTGATGTCTCATTGCGTGGCCTCCACAGGGATATTGTGGCCTGAATAAAAGTTCAATTTTGACTTAGATAAGGTTAAGTTTTTATCTCAAATAATAATCCCGATCCTTTTTTTCCAATACAAAATCAAAATCATCCTTGACTTGACCTTGCTTGACTTGACTAGTGCTATATTTTTTATGGTTACTCTTTAACCATATCTCTCATACCTTGTTGATTTTTCAAGATTTTCTAGGCTAATAATTACTTCCAACGATTTCTTCATTAGTTTAACTTGTGCCATATTCATGATTAAGCAAGTATAGATAGAAAATCTTCAACAATAAAACAATAAAGCCAGTAGGACTCATAAAGAGAGCCAAACAAGAGAGACAAAATTTATCTTGCGAAAACCCTAATCAGGGAAATGTTGAAGAATCTAGGGCAACTATAGTTAATGAGATTCTTCTTGACTTGATAACTATTTGTGAGGAATTTTTAATTTTCTTATTAGCACAACCTTCTCTTTGACATTATTAGAGTGTGTGCTTCTTATTTCATCAACTAGCTACCAAAAACAAAGAGATAAGAACACAAGATGTTGGCATTCTTCCAAGGCCAAAACCCCTCCCTCTTGGAGAGGAAAACCCACACATAATTCTTCTTACAGAGATTCCAATTTATGAACACCAAGACCATGACCCTTGACTTACTATGCCATTCCAAGACCAAGATACCAATCCTCTTCTTTGTCATTGTTTTTCTTCATCATCATTGCTACTTCACTGAGGAAATTATTGTTTCACACCATTGTTGCCCCTTCGCTAATATCTTTGTTGCTTCTATCTTGAGATCGAGATCATGATTGAGTTCAGTATGTCGAGAAAGCATTACTGTGTGATAACCAAGCTTCTTCCTGTCATAGTGAGATCAATTTAATCCTTCTTGTCAAGATAGTGACTCCATTCAGTGTGCCGAGATAGTGATATCATTACTATGAGATCATTTTACCATGATTATGTTGAGGTTGTGTGTACTACTGTGTAATCTAAGATCATCTTCATTACCGAGCTCATGACTATCTTCTTCCTGTGCTAAGACCTTGTGACTGCGTTCTCCTTGCACCAAGAGCTTTATTATCATATTTAAGTTGAGACTGATATCACAAAGAAGGTTACATTGTCCACTGAGATATCCGAGACTCTGTTCTTCCAACACCCATCCGAAGTTGTAGACTAGTCCGAGATTCATTGTGTTGTTTGAATTTTCAGAGTGATCCGAAGTTGTGTGCTTCTTGTGGTGACCCCATCGAGGTATTTACAGTAGTCAAGTCTCCATAAATAAGCCAACATTATAGTGTGAAGCATTGTGTCTATTTATTGAGTCGACATGAGTGCATCTAATTATTTTTAGGCTGACTTGACTATCTTTTACCTAGCTTTGCTGGTAGTCTTCTTCTTTGGAGGATGGTGCTTGTCTTGGAGGGATACTTGACAATAGGTTGACCCATAGACATGCTCAAGAAGAGCTCTTTAACATGACTTTGATTCTTTGACTTTTCTAGACCTATGGAATGAACAAGAAACTCATTCAAATAATTTACAAAAATCATATTTCTTTTTCTTGACAAGTACAAATATCAAAATTACATTTACAAATACCTAATCTAGTTACACTTTTCTTCAACAGGAAAATCCCAACAACCTTTTCTTAGAGAAATTGTCTAATTCAACAAGAGATACAATCTGGTTTCCCAGTCAAAAGCAAATTCAAATTGAGTAGTAACCAAACTAGGTCAATCCTAGTAAAAAAGAGACAAATTCAACATCCTGAAATTTCAGCCTCCTACACTTTCTTCAGAAAATTTTGGTCTACTTCCTTAGAAATCATCCTTCTTCATCCCTTAGATTCGTTCTCTTATTCTGCCTTCATATTCATCCACCTAGCCTACTTCAGATTTGTTCTTATTTGACCTCAGATGGTGATCCAAATTGCTCTCAAATGGAGGAGGATGAGTGTGAATTTTATAGTGATCTAAGATGCCCCCAAGTGGTGTGTCTCTTGTAATGGGTCGACTTATACATTTGGAGGCATTTCAAAAATTTATTTTCCCTCTATTGAAGCCGATTTGAGATTCAAATTATATTTATTGTTTTCCTTAATAAGAAAACCGATCATAACTACAAAAATTCAACACAATATAGGATGGTCAAATGGTGAAGATATCTTAGACACTACAAATGTGCAACAGAGGGTGGGTGATCATTTCTTTTCTCCTAAAAATAATGTTTTCCTTTGAAGAATAGGTGGCTTACCTTGAAGACGACTTGTGATTCAAATTATATTTGTCATTTTCCTTCATATGAAGATTGATCATAACTGCAAAAATTCAACACAATATAGAATGGTCAAATGGTGAATATATCGTAGACACTACAAATGTGCAACATGGGATAGGTGAGCATTGATTTTCTCCTAAACATAATGTTGTCCTTTTTGGAACATGTGGCTTACCTTTGTTAGATTCATAAATGGTTGGATTTTGATTTTTTAGATCCAAATTTATTACAAAATGAGTTTATAATTAGTGTAGTTTCTCCTACTATGTGGATAACACATTTTCTAATTTTCTATAAAACATTTTTCCTTTTAAAGAAAAGAAAATAAACACAAACACTGAGAGAGAGTTCAATGTAAACATGAGAAATAAGTTGGTAAACATCAACGCGATGTGAAACTCAATGGAAAATAGCACCTACTTAAAAGATCTCAGTATTGTGATAAACCAATGTATTTGACATACTAAAACATTGTCTTCGCTTTGATGATGTTTTATGCTCCATTCTAGTATGGTAGCATGAATTTAGAACAAAAGATGTTTGTCCTATTACCGCTCAAACTAGTGGGGGACCTGTTAGCGCTTGAAATTTCACCTAGGCTGAGATAGACAAATCTCAAGGCTACATCAAACCATTCAACCTTGTAGCTAGCCCTACGAGGCAGGAGAAGGCTCTCTCCGGTCAAACTCGGTAGATCTTTCAATAGGATGAGCTGAGCCAATTAGGAACACTGATATTAGGCTAGTAAACTGATAAAGAGGGTTGATTTAAAATTTTTGGGGTTTTTGGTGGCAATTGGAGGGAGTGCAATTCAGGGTGCGGGGATTGAGCTCAGGTTTTGCAGGTGGGTCTTTGGGGCAAGGTAGGAGTTTGTGTTGATGCCTTTAGCTGAGATGAATGATCAAGGAAGAAAAAGAGAAGCTAAAGAGGGCAAATAATGACTTTGAATCCTCTCTAGACAGTGGAAAACATAAACATTAAACAAATTTGAAAGCTGAGCATGGCAAGCATGAATTCAAACTTTATCACTTCACTTGTTTAATAAGTTGCAGTAAAGAAAGAGATGGAACACATAAACACACTTACAATTACAATAAGAGAACACACCATCAACACAAGAGTCCACAAGAATCCCAATGATGTCTGCAAAACCCTGGTCTTCCTTTTCCTCAAATTGTAGAGATACAAGTAAAATATACAATAGGAGCTTCTCCCTCAAGAGTCCAACCTTCCAACCGCTCAAAATGACTAAGAAAATACATAATATAGGCAAGACAACCTCTTCCCTTGCCTCTAGGGGTCGAGCTCATCCTTCTAGGAGCAGTTT
>APFE031041829.1:226445-276100 GCA_000404065.3 Pinus taeda
GAGTAAGAGAAGGCATAATATAGAAGATCTAACTCCTTTCCCCACCTCTATGGGTCGAGCTCAGCTTCCTAGGAGCTTTTTTAACTAATTCCAAACTAAGCACTAGATAATAGGCAGTCAAAACAACTTGCCTCTAAAACTTAGGAAACCTATCCATGCATTAAATATTTACCATTTACATCAAGGAAACTTCTAGAAGTGTTCAAGGAGAGTAAAAGTATCTAAGTACCATGAAAATTACACAAAAATCCATCATTTACATGCCTCAAAAGTCAACCAAGGTGAAAACAGTGTTTTGCTGGCCGAACTGGTCAAAACAGGCGAATTTCCTTGACAGGTCACGCACATCACTCTGAGTGGTCGCGCACATTCACAGCTCTGTTTGAGGGCCTTCCTGGTGTCTAAATTAGGTGAAAGATAGCTCGTTGGAAAGGTCTGCGAGTCTAATTTCCAACCCCACCGGAATTTTTGAATTTGGAGATGATTTGACCCCTAAAAAGTCATTTCTCCCAAGACAACTTTCTGCAACTCAAAATAGGGGCAGAAAGTCAAAATTTGCATGCATTTTGAGCCTTTGGAAGCCCAAATCTCCATAAAATCTGAAACCCATCCATAGGCAAGTGTATTTTTGCATGAAAATTCCAAAAATGCAAAGTTTTCCCCGTTCTGAGTTGCCCCCATGTATGGTCGCGCGTAGGGTGAGACCAGTCAAATGGCCAAAACCTGTAAAATTCCCAAAAATACACAAATGACAAAATTTTCTCCAAATTTCTTGAAATTTGGGCTGGGAGTCTTCAATCAAGTACCATGCTCAGTCAAAGAGGCTTTGGCCAAAATTTGGAGTGGATCGGGCGTTTTCCTTCGTTTTTGTGTTTTGGCCAACTGTCTTTGGAGCACCTTCGTTTTCGCCGGTATTTTTGACATTTCTTTAAAACCATGACACCTGTGCAAAAAGTGAAGGAGGTTTTTCTTTCTTGGCATGTTGTGGACAAAAACCTCTCTCAGTTTCCTAAAATTCATCTTTGATTTCTCTGGAACATCATTTGAGTGCGACTTGTCCCGATGTGTGAAACAAGGAATTTTGTCGAAATGAAGCGAAATGAAGGGGACAGGAGGGTTCTAAATTCTTGGGGAAATTTTTGGGAGTTGGGAGGGATGTTAGGAAGCAAGGGAAAGTGGAAGCTTAGATATTGAGTGAGGGGAAGGGGTCAAAAGGGGAAAAACACAGGCCCAACCTAGAAAATTGCCAGGTTGTAGCTAGAAACTAGGGTTTGTGGAAAAATGAGAAATTTGGCGGATCTAAGGGATGGGAAGTGTTTGATAAGATACTTTAAGGATAGGGGAAGGCGTATGAACATCTGGATACAAGTTTTGCTGATGATTTGTCCGTCCAAGAGAAATTGGCTTCAAAACCCTAGGAGAGGGAAATGACCTTGCCTAGGTGCAACTGAAGCATGGACAAGGTGTAAGATGACTCATTAGACACTGACATGATAATGACAACCCCATAAATGATGATAGACTCAGCTGAATGATGACATAGACTGACATTTGGTCAACTTTAGAAGGAGTGAGAACAAACCCTAGACCTAATGCCTAGTGACCAAATTTTGCTTGAAAACTCTTTGAAAAGACAAAATTTGACCTTAACACTCTGAAACCACTTTGTAAGAGCATATTTGATCACTAGAGGAAGGTTGGAAAGACTGACACTAACAGGACCTAAGGGAGATCCCTAAAGGGCAAGTGTTAGGCCAAGGGCAACAAATGGAGACTTAACCCATTGTCACCTCAATTAAGGCTCCCTTCTATTTATGGACTTTCACCAATGGGAGGAGACCCAATATGTGTGGAGTCACTAATGAATGATAAGTCAATGGATATGATTGACCCAAACCCTTTCCCAGAAAAAATTGAAGAATGGTGCTTGCTTTCTTTCTAAGAAAGGTACTATGTATTTCCAGGGAAAGGAAGAGGATTTTGAGGGTTAGGTTGATGGGAATAGGCTTGTAAAGGTGTTCCCCAATCCCTAAAATCCTTGTTAGAATTGGTATCTCAGATGGTTCTTTAAGAATGGTCTTTTGAAGGAATGGGACCACATTGGGCCAAGTGGACCCGGTTTAGGATATGAGGAAGGTATGAAGTAACTAATGATATTCTTACCCTAGAAAAGGTGGGGGGAAGGATCAAGATAAGAATTTCACTTGAAGATGTTGTCTTGACCGTATGAGGTACTAGCCTTGGGGATGGAAAGGCAAGTTTTGATCTCAAAGCTAGGGCTTGAATTTTCTTCCAACTCTACCATAGAAATGGCTTCAAAATTGGAGGGGTGGAGGAAAGGCCAGTGCAAGAGACCCTAGGAAATCAATTTTTTTATGGCTAGCTTTCCAGGAAATTGATGACCTAGTCACCCCACTATGGCTAGTTCTAGAAGGATATGAGAAAATGTGGATTTTAGTGACCCTATGTAGAGTAAGAGTAGGATTTCTTGGTTCCCAGTCAAGGAGGACTCAAGATCACTTTGTTTGCATTTTAGGTGAAGAAGAAGCAACCTTGCATCTTTTACACTCGATGTGCAAGAGAAATGGCTTGTCAGGGTCAAATTTTACCCCTAAGAGGTTTCACTCCTATTACATGACTTATACGTTGAAGGAAATGCCATAATAGAGACAAATTCTACAATATTAAGCAATACATGCATGCAACAATTAGCCCTAGAACAACAAAAATCCCAGTCCAACATATATGACAATAGTAAACATGAATAACATTAAAAACACGTACTTACATGTAATAGATTATATCTAGCCATTCACAATTGACAATAAACAATCTCCAAGAGAAGATAGAACAATATCCATACATCAAAACTCTTCCATAAAGATCCAATTCATCCTTAGAAAAAGTGCAGAAATCTCAAGAGAAATAAGTGATCCAAACCAAAGTGATGATCATAAATGAACTCATCTCACTTGTATTTATATCCAACTTAGGAGTTCGAATTAGCCTCCTTGGCCTACATAAGCCCCAAAAATAAAATAATGTTCTAATAATACAAATTTTGCTGACAAGCCCACGAAACTAACTCATAAATGAAAAAGTAAGCCTCTCAAGAGGTCAAATAATAATCTATGCATGTCGTAGGCCCCTTTAAGATGCTTAATGAGGTCCATGGGTGCCACAATGAAGAATAAGACCCTCAAAAGCGGTGGCCAAGGGGGTGGCTATTACTTGTGGTCCTCCAAATGACATGTGGGAGCACACAAGTGTGCTCATGGGTCTCCAAACAAATCAAAGATGTTGTAGATCATTTGCAAGGGCTACGATGATGGTGTAGGTGATGCCACATCATCGTGAAAGTCCTGGATCATCTGCCAATAAGTGAATCACGAGCAATATCTGAATGGTTGTGGGGATCCATGGGGTGCAATCCATTGTTGTGGAAGCTCATGGCTCTCAACGCTCACCCTACATGTGACAATGTAGCCCTCTAGAGGATTAGGACCTCGTATAGGAAGACCAAACCCCAAATGGAAACTGTCTAGAATCCGGTATAAGATCTAATGCATTCCCTAGCCTTTAGTACAACAAGTCATTAGAGAAATAGAGTAAATGAGCTTACCTAATCATGGACCATAGGTGGGGACTTCATAATGGAATTGTTAGTTTTTGTAGAATCATATGTGTTCTAGCCACGATATTTGGTAGAGAGCCTAGAATATATGTATTCTCAAATACCCATAAGTCGTTTCTAGAAATTCCACCTAGAGACAACTTAATTAGATTTATTGCTCAATTTTTTAATATTTATAAAGTCTAAACTTAGGAAATATGAATAATTAATTAATTAAGTCATGGTGAGAATGTTCTAGAAAAGTACATGGATCGATTTCTAGTTAATCCTAGCCATTGATTAAGATTTAATCGTGGTCGTTGAAATATCAATGGAGGATTATAAGAAGAAGTAGATGGGGCTTGGAGAAGACACACCAAATCAGTTGAGCATTCGATTTTGTTGGAAAATTGATTTCCAGAGTAGCAGCGTTCAGTTGTTGGAGGTGATTCAGTGTGATTGAAGTAGTGAGAGGGGAAGAGATAGTGAGGCCGGAGGAAGCATTTCCAGCTCCGACAAGTACATTGCAGAGAGGCAATGATTGCCATAGAGAGATAGCGCAGAGCCCTCTTGGGGAGATTTTTGTTTTGCTGGGGAGAGGGAGAAATTTTGAGCCAGAAGCTAGGCAGAGGGTCCATAGGCAAAGAGTATCAGTTTCCCAAACAATAGTTGACGAGATGACGAGACAGTGACAGGAGATGCAGTTCTAAGCTTGTGGGACGCAGTGACTACATAGAGGGAGCAAGGGGTAGCTCAATTCAAGCTGAGGTCAGTGTTGGATCGCCTGTGGAGTGAGAAATTTTTCTCACTAGTTATTATTGTCAGTTATTTCTCTGTTTCGCTAGTTTAAGCATCTATAGGTTGTACTCAGTTTTCACTATTGCATAATATCAAAACCCTTAGCTGCTACACCAGTTTTCTAGAGTTGGGTTTTTCCGGGGACTTGATCCAAAAATAACAGCGTAAATTGTGTGTCTACATATTTTCTTCCAACGTTTTTATTTATTCTGTAGTATTCTATTTGTGAAGGTTGTAGTGTATTTAATTTGACATTGGTCGTAGCACAAAACAAGTAAATTGTTTAATTGAATTAACAATTAAAAAAATTAACATCAGTTGTTGCAATAGGATTCGGGGTTAGCCAAATTTTCACATGGTATTAGCGAACAAATTGTATCAGAGCATGGTATCGAAGTATCAGAGCCCATATTAGAAGTAGTATGATGGATCAGGTTAGTTGATACAGAATACTGTCATAGTGATAGTTCCAGTGGCTAGGAGCGCCAGAGACTGAGCAGCGCAAAGCTAGAGTTGGCAACAATGCAGTTGGCACAGAGCAGAGTCAGCAGAAGTGCAAAGGCTTCAGAGGGTCAGTGCAGAGACTAGCAGCATTTAGAACTCCAGCAACATATGCGTCATGATGAACACCAGTTCAGTAATTTTGTATGATTTTCCATTGCTAATGCAGTAGCAGCAACAGTTGGAGAAGGGTGCAGTGTTGGCAGTGGCAGGGCTAACAACACCACAAATGCAGAATTTGAGAGGTAGTTGTAGTATGGCTACAATGTTGGCAATGGCACTGTTAACAATAGTATAGATGCAACATTGCATGGTAGTTGGTGGGCAGTGATGTCAGACATCAACAATGTAGACGAAGATGTTACAGTGAAGGGTGATGCTTTAGCAGGTTGCATTACTAGAGCACGTTCCTTGCTAAGAGGGAGTGTTGATTTCTGGTAGCATTAGATGTTCTCTAAGCCTCAAAATTTGTAGGGAGGCTTGGACACATGTATTCCACAATACCCAGAAATCGTTTTAGGAAATTCCACCCGCAGACAGTTTTATTAAAATAATTAAAGGGTATTAATCTAACTGTGGGTGAAACTTCTAGAAGAAGATGAGGATCAAGCCAAAATGGTTTGAGCCATTGATTAGAATCTAATCTGGGTCGTGGTTCTCAACAAAAGGATTATAAGAGGAGGCTTGAGGGGCATTTGGAAACACATTGAGTGGAGATCAAAAGATCGAATATCTAAAGCACAGTAGTTGCCAGAGATAAATTCTAAGTGATTTCTTGTAGTGAGGGGAAGTCATAGTTTTAGTTGGAGATTTATCTTGATCCGGTAATACTCAGCAAAGGAGGTAGAGAGAGATCTGGGAGAGGCAATGTTAGGGCTATGTGGCCAGCGTAGGCTGACGTAGAGGTAGCGCAGAGCCTTGAGGAGATCCATATTTTTGCTGGAGAGATCGATTTATGAAGCCGGGAGCTGGGGTATGAGACTGAGAGGACAAAATCAAAGTCTCAGAGAGGAAAATTGATCAAAAAAGGGAGTAACGCAGTCCCTAGGAGTTGTGATGCTCGGCCTACCTAGTGAATGCGTGGAGACAACAAGGGACTAGCCATTTTATGGTTGGATCATTCAAGATCACCAGTGATAGTGTGAGGTATTTCTCACTAATATTTTGTCAGTGATATTCTCTATATTGGATAGCCAACAAGGCATCTAGAGATTGTATTAAAAAAACTACTGCTTTTTAATAATAAAACCCTCAGTTTCTGCACGGGTTTTTCTAGGGACATTTGTCCAAAAATAACTGTGTAGATGTGTGTGATGCTTATTTCTCTCCTCTGTTGTATTTATTTTCCACGGTTTTTATCTGTGTAGGTTACAGTGTATTTAATTTGATATTTTTCATAGCACACAACAAGTAAATTGGTTAATCGAATTAACAATTAGAAGAATTAGCATCAGTTGTTGTAGTAGGAATCGAGTAACCAATTTTTCACAGTTTAGGATAATGTTGTATCACATATAGCGGCCAAGGGAACGACCAAGGAGATGTGGGATACACTTTCCACGCTATACCAAGGCACTTCCGAGAAGCGGAAGATATACTTGGAGGAAAATCTTAGATGCACCAGGATGCAAAAGGGGGAATGCATAGATAACTTCCTCACTAGGATTCAGGAGATCCGAGATCAATTGTCAGCTGTTGGGGCAGCGCCTCAACCCACAGAGCTAGTACGATTGGCACTCAACAATGTCTCAAAGGTATTTGTCCAAAGTATCTTGGGCAGAGAAACCTTGCCAAGTTGGGATAGTATGTGGGCCGATTTCCAACAGGAGGAGTTGAGACGAGCTCTTTTGAAGAGCTCCATCAATGGCAGCAGTAGCGACTCAAGGTAGGTGAAGGAGGAGGAGAATGTGGCTCTTGCATCGAAGGGTCCCAGTCAGGGACGAGGGGAGAAATGGAAGAAGAAGAAGGGTCTGTCGAAGGTCAAGTGCTTCAGATATGGTGAGCTTGGCCACTACAACACCCAATGTCCTCTTAGGAAGAAGGAAAAGGAGGAGAAGTAAGACCAATAGGTAGCATCAACAAAGATTGATAGGTTGTCCTCTAGGCTAGAGGAAGACTTCGCCGTGTTTGCTAACATACCCCCAAGAGTCAAATGGGGTGACTTGGTGTTCTAGCCTCAGAGTGCTACAGATGGGTGTGATTCTTGAGGAGGTCCACCTCTTGAATCAATACCTTGGTACGAGGCCCACAAAATTTATGTAGCAGGATGGATCAATGGCAATAGATGCAATCAGAGTCACATATGCAGGGTCTAGTTGCATGTCAGATGCTGGGGAGCGCAACGTAGAGTTGGAAACAATGTAGAGTGGCACAATGCAAAGTCAGCAGCAACACAAATGCCTCAGTGACAATGCAGATACTAGCAGTAGTGGGAGACTCGGGTGACAAATGTATCATACTGATCACAATTGATTCAATATTTAGAATGTTTTTCAGTTGCAACAACAATAGATGAAGAGAGAGTTGCAGTGCAGATGCAGTGTTGGTAGCAACACAAATGCAACACATCTGAGAGTTGCGTAGTAGTTGGTGGGCAACAACAGCTAGACATCAGCAGTGTGACAAGAGATGATGCAAAGACAGGTGTTGCTAGAGGGGGTAGTAGCACTAGAGCATATTCCTCGCTAAGAGGGAGTGTTAGTTTTTGTAGCATTGAATGTGTTCTAGCCATGAGATTTTGCAAAGAGGTTAGAATACATGTATTCTCCAATACCCAAAAATCGTTCATGGAAATTCCACCTAGAGATGAATTAATTAGATTTATTAGTCATTTTTTTAATATTTCCCAAGTCTAAACTTAGGAAATATGACTAATTAATCTGAATAAATTAAGTCATGGTGAGAATGTTCTAGAAAAGTACATGGATAGATTTCTAGTTAATCCTAGCCATCGATTAAGATTTAATCATGGCCATTGAAGTCCCAACAAAGGATTATAAGAAGAAGTTGATGGGGCTTGGATAAGACACCAAATCAGTTGAGCATTTGATTTTGCTGAGAAATCGATCTCCAGAGTAGCAAAATTCAACTGCCAGAGGTGATTCACTGAGATCGAAGTAGTGAGAGAGGGGCATAGATAGTGAGGTCGAAGGAAGTTTTTCCAGCTCCAACGAGTACATTGTAGATAGGCAGCATAGAGACCTCTTGGGGAGATTTTCATTTTGCTAGGGAGAAAGAGAAATTATGAGCCAGACGTTGGGAAGAGGGTCCAAAGGCAAAGAGTATTAGTTTCCCAGATAGCAGCTAATGAGGCAGTGAGAAGAGACATAGTTCCGATCTTGTGGGACGCGGTAACTACATAGGCTGACGTAGTGACTGCACAGAGGGAGCAAGGAGCAACTCAATTCGATCTGAGGTCAGTGTTAGATTGCCTGTGAAGTGAGAAATTTTTCTCACTAGTTATTATTGCCAATTATTTCTCTGTTTAGATTGCTAGTTTAAGCATCCATAGATTGTACTCAGTTTTCACTGTTGCATAATATCAAAACCCTCAGTTGATGCACCAGTTTTCTCGAGTTGGGTTTTTCCAGGGACTTAGTCCAAAAATAACGATGTATTTTGTGTGTGTGCATCTATTTCTTCTAGCGTTTTTATTTATTCTGCAATATCTTATTTGTGAAGGTTGCAATGTATTTAATTCGATATTTGTCATAGCACACAACGAGTAAATTGTTTAATTGAATTAACAATTATAAGAATTAACATTAGTTGTTACAATAGGATTCAGGATTAGTTGAATTTTCACAAGTGGGCTTCGGGATGTGCCAGTGTCTCCTGAACTCCAAATGGGGTTAACCAAGTTCCCTATTAGGTGGTTTCAACTTCTAAAGGGGATAATATAGTCAAGGTACATCCTTCAAAAGGTGGTGGCATGTGGCAGATAGGTGAATGGAGTAGGGAATGAGAAGAGGCAACCTTGGGTCACATGTTAGGGTATAAGGGTAGCTACCAAGAGGGAAGCCTACACTTGGGTTTATAATGTATAGGAGGGAGCAATCATGGTAAATGAGGTTCCCTGACCTTGATTTTTCCACCCTTCTTTTATGCCTTTTTCCTTTTTATGGTTTTCTTTGATTGATTTCTTAGGGCTTAAGGGGTTAGAGCATGATGTGTAAGATATAGTAGTGAGATCCCCCCTTAACGTGGGTTCCTATATGATGAAGAAGGCTCATAGAACCTATAGGAACCAGGGTGATGGCCATCATAATGGGGTAGAGCTCATTTATTGGTTTTTTTCCCATGTGCTAAAATGTTTTTGTCCCGACCATCTTTTGCATTTTGTGGTACTTTTCTTGTTGAATGTGGCCATATATGCTTTTAAATTTCTTTTTAGTACTAACATAAAAGTGTTCCCCTTTAGGGTAATGAACAATTCCTGTTTTATAGACACTCCCCGGATGGGGTTGGGACCTGGTCGCACCCTCAGGCCCACCCATGATTTATAGTTAAGCGAGTGGTACCACACCGATGAGGCCAAGACCCTATGTGGACCCAATGGAAGAATGTGGACCTAGGCAGCAAAAGTGATGGATGGGGTGATAATGAATGGAAAGAGGGTAATATAAGCATATAAGGGAGTGGGATCACACAAACAAAATCAGGGTATCACGTGAAATACCATCCCTGGAACCAAATGGTCAATAAAATAGATCCCATGGGACTAGAATCCGAGGTTAATTCCTAAAAGGGGTCTAGTGGACAGAAGCATAGACCTAGCCCATTCTGTCCATCGAATCCCCCATTAATCTGTGCCCAGAAGTGTCCATGATAAGCAAACTACACTACTCAATTTCCAAATGACAAGGCATACCTTTAGATTCAGAAGGCCCACCTTCAAACATACGATCATGGCAGATGGGTGAGGGACCATATGGCTGGCTCAGGTGGCGGAAAAGTTAGCACAATGAGCTAGCTGGTGGCTATAGGCTAAGGGCCATTTTGGAGAAAAAAATTCTCCTGGGGATATTACCCACAAAATGGTGGGTAACGTGTCCCATGGAGGGTACCCAAATTCAATGCATCACAATTAGTATGTGCATAATTTTACAACAATCTATAAAGAGGTTGTTGAGTCAAAACATGTCAATCTCATATAATGCAATTGGTTCGACAATTAGTCAGCTATGTTGTACACAATGAATGAGTTTGGACATATTAGAATGCATTCAATAATTAATAAGCCTAAGGGAGCAATGAATATAGTTCTTATAAAGGGGAAGGGTTGAAGTGGATTGAATTGATTGATATCAATATATATTATTATTCTCTACAAATGTAGTATTCAAGAAGCACGGTCGAATCACAATTCCATTTTTAATATAGTTTTACAAAACACTATGAGTATTTTGTAATCCCAGACACATTCCTGAGAGAAAATCTGGTCATATGCCTTTCTTTTTCAAGTTGTTTAGATCACCTACCTTTTGCATTTTTTGGGATATTATTTTAATCAGCTATAATTCTAACTTCTAGCACATTCTCTTACTAGGAGTGGCTTAGTAGAGCCACAAACTGGGCAAAGTTCAATACTACCATTGTTTAGGTGTCATTCACAGGGGTCACCTTTAACAAGGTCGAACTTTGATAGTTCCTTATCTTCCTCAAATGGATCATCTGGGGGTGGAAGCCCATGTTTAGAAGGTGGAGCTTTGTATGGTTTAGGGCTTATCCATGCAAACCATGGGGAAGGCATTAAAGAGTTTTTTCGTGAAAGCTTACACAATACAAGTGTTGAAGTGAGTGTCCACCTAACTTTCAGCCACTAGTATCATTTGATGTATAGAAAATTTAATGAAAAATGTGTTTTTCAAATCAAATATTTGTTTTCAAAGAACTTATAACAAATTTGAGGTGATTTCAAAAGATAATTCAACATGGTGCATGTTTGGGATTGGGTTTCACTACTTTGGGAACTGTCGATGAAGAGATTTATGAGGATGTCAAGTTACTTAGATAGTGCAGTTGTTGGAGAGGCTGCAAGCATAAGTATGGGCTTGCTTATAGTTGGAACTGCAAGTGAAAAGGCCAATGAGATTCTTGCATGTGCCCATGATACTCAACATGAAAATATTATCAAGTATTTTTGGTTATCATTCGAAGATTTATTTTCCCCTGACCAATTCTACTCAAGTTTAAACTTTCCACTAGATTTTAATATGTCTATTTGTAAACAATTGTGTATAGAGGTCTGGCCCTTGAAATAGAATTAATTGTCTATGGAAGATAAGAAGAGGTTGATACACTTATAGAGTGTGAAAATTTCAAAACTTCCTGTAGCTCCAAATGGGCCATCCAAACTGCCTTTGCGCAAGCCTGTGTCACCCTAGCACAGTGCCTTCCCACCCATAGCCTGAATCAGCTGCTCCTGTAGCCGTCTTGTCTACCACTTGCTAAGAAATTCTCTTCGGCCTTCAGGAACCCTTTCCTAGCCTATAGAACTAAAACTTGGCTTCTCCCCTTCAAAATTGAACTACCCTCTAGAGGCTTCTGCGCAACCCCTATGTCAACCTCACTATGGTCCTTTTGCCTCTTTGCAAAACCACTCGCTATATATGGAAATCTTCCTCCAACCTCACTATCCCTGCCCCTCATTGCCTCTGCTTCCTCCTGAAGCTTGAACTCTCTAGCAACTATTGATCCTCTGGAGATCGAATTCTTCAAGTGTCTTAGATATTTTTGGTGTATTCTCCAAGTGTCCATCAACTTCTTCTTATAATCCTTTGTTGGAGCACCAATGACCAAGATTAAAACTTAATCAAGGGCTAGGATCATCTTGGAGTCAATCAATGTGAGTTTCTAGAGAATTCTCACCTTGACTTAATTAATTGTAATAAATTAACCATATTCCCTAAATTTAGAGTTAGGAAATATTTAAAAATTGGCTAATAATCTAATTAAGCCATATCTAGGTGGAATTTCCTGAAATAATTTCTAGGTTTTGGAGACCTCATGTATTCTAGCATCTCTGCCAAATTTCGTTGCTAGAACACATCCAATGCTCCAAAAAATAACACTCCCTCTTAGTGAGGACTGTGTTCTAATGTTGCACACCCTGCCACAACACTTTGTCTCTATATCATCTCTTGTCATGTTGCTGATGTCTGGTTGCTAATGCCCACCAACCCCTGCGCAAATCTGATGCTGCATCCGTGTTTCCGTTGACTGTATTGTACTGCTTCCAACACTGCATCTGTATTGCAACTCCCTCTCAATTGTTTTTGCTGCAACTGCAACATCTACAACTGAGAAACATCCAAAATACTGAATCAAATGTGCCAGTATGATGCATTTGTCGAGTATCTAAATGTTACTAACTATTGCACTGTCACTAAAAAATTTGCGCTGCTGCCATCTTTGCACTGAGCCACTTGCTCTGCTGACAACACTGCACTGCACTCCTCAACATATAACTGCTACTAGTTTGTAACTGTCACTCTGGAATTCTGACTGCATCAACTGCCATTGATCCATCCTGCCACTGAATACTTGGACCCCTGTAGTCAGATAATGACCCATGAGGTGGACTTCCTCAAGGATCCTACCCATATTTATATCTCTCTAGGGCTACAACACCAAATCACCCCACCTCACTTCTGGAGGTATATCTGCGAACATGGTGAACTCCTCCAACCTGGAAGACAACTTGTCAATCTCCGCAGACACTACTACCTGGTCCTACTTCTCTTGCTTGTCCTTCTTCCTGAGAGGACACTACATGTTGTAGTGACCAAGATCACCACATCCAAAGCACTTGATCTTTGACAAGGCCTTCTTCTTCTTCTTCTTTTGCTCCCCTTGCCTTTGATTAGGACCCTTTGATGCGAGGGCCACATTCTCCTCCTCCTTCACACCCTTCGATCTGCTTCCATTGACGAAGCTCTTTAGAAGAGATCACCTCAACTCCTACTGTTGCAAGTTGAACCACATCCTGTCCCATTCTGGTAGCTTGTCTCGGCCTAATATGCTTTGGACAAAGACTTGCCAATCCTCGAAGACACTGTTCAGTGCCAACCACACTAGTTCTATTGGTTGAGGCGTTGTCCCAACAAATACAAGCTGATCTTGGACCTCTTGAATCCTAGTGAGGAATTGATCTATGCCTTCCCCTTTCTGCATCATGATACATCTCATCCTGAGATGACACTACCTGTTGTAGTGACCGAGTTCACCACATCTAAAGCACTTGACCTTTGACATGTCCTCTTTCTTTTTCTTCTGGCTCCCCTTGCCTTTGATTGGGACCCTTTGATGCAAGGGCCACATTCTCCTCCTTCACACCCTTCGATTTGTTGCTACTACTTCCACTGACTCTCTTTAGAAGAGCTCGCCTCAACTCTTCTTGCTACAAGTCGGACCACATCCTGTCCCATTCTAGTAACTTGTCTTGGCCCAATATACTTTGGACGAAGACTCGCCAATCCTCTGAGACAATGTTTAGAGCCAACCACACTAGCTCTATTGGTTTAGGCGCTACCCCAACAACTACAAGTTGATCTCAGATCTCCTGAATCTGAGTGAGGAAGTGATATATGCCTTCCCCTTTCTGCATCTTGATGCATCTCAACTTTTCGAAACATCTTTCGTTGCTCGGAAGTACCTTGATATAGTTGGGCGAGAGCATCCCACATCTGTTTGGAAGTATCCTTTCCAGATATATGAGAGACTATATGATCTCAAATTCCATACAGGATCAACTGATTCACCTTTTCCATTTCCCTTTGGTATTACTTCAGCTGATCCACATCCTGGGGAACTGCCACAACATTTTCTATGTAGACATTAGGGGAATTTTGAGGTTTAAAATGGGCTTCTTAAGAAAAATGTACAACCAAAATAAAATTTATAAGAACTAATAGGATTCAAGATGATGATGTCAACCATGGGGGAGGATTCACCATTCTTGGAGTAAAAAAATAAAGATATTAAAAAATAATAAAATAATAAAACTACTTTTTCAACTTATTTCCATAAGGTTTTACTCAAATTTCTAGTGGGAGTACGCGTTGGATGCAAAATTTAATTCCTTATCCAAGGAGTACCCATGTTGCATACTTTCGATGGACCCTGCTACACGAAAAATGAGAAATACATGAAAAAACGTGATTGCAATCACAATTTTTTTTTTAAATTTATTTCTCATTTTTCTTGTAGTAGGGTCCACCAAAAGTATGCAGCATGGGTAGTCATTGGATGAGGAATCAAATTTTGTATCCAAGGAGTGTTTCCGCTCAAAATTTGAGTAAACCCATAGGGAGCTAAGTTAAAAATACAAGTTGAAAAAATAGTTTTTTCTTTTTTTCCCTCTAAAATTTGATGATGTAATCTAATCTTATTTTATTATTTCCATTATTATTTTATAGTTTCCTTAGGAGGCCCATTTTAGACCTCAAAATTTCCCTAATGGATTCAGGCCATATTCATCTTGATGACATCCTGGCCTTTCGGATGACATAGTTAGAGGAACCCTCCAATCTATCATGATCTCTAAGCTTTGTGCAGCCATCCTTTCTAGAGTGAGAAAATACGCACTCAGTTACTACCAATCTGCCTGGAAAAAAGTGAACTTCTGAGGCTCGAAGTTTCCTGAGAGAATTTTTCCCTCTTCTGTGTATGCTTTTCTCTTTCACCCGACATTGATTTTGCTGCTATAAAACCCTTTGCATCGAACCAAAGAATCTGCTTAGCCAAAAAAAACTGAGTTGTTGTTACTACGTTTGACTGTTGGAATCACTGTCCTGGGAAACTCGACTTTTCTACCAACCTGCAACTGAAAATCGAATTATTGCCCTAGAAATTCAGCCTACCTGTCAATGAACTGCACAACCTCTAGGAATTTCGGCCTGTTGTTCCCACTAAATAATGAAATTCTCTTTTCCGTTTTTGACCTTCTAGGTTGATCACTTACGCTCTTATAACATGTGAAAATTTCAAAATAGAAATCCTATTATAACAATTGGAATTATTTCTTCTAATTGTCAATTAATATAACAATTTATTTGCTACGAAAAATATCAAATTAATCACACTGCAACCTTCACAAATAAAACTATGGAAAATAATAGTGCTGGAAACTGAGAAAATACTAGCACACACACATAAAAATGACAACGTTATTTTTGGACAGATATCCTCGGAAAAACCCAACTTGGGAAAATCAGTGGAACAACTGAGGATTTTTTTATTATGCAAGAGTGAGAGAAAATTTTTGAGTACAACTGGATGCCAAAATTTGGCAATCCTATGGAAAAATTCTAGTGAGGAATTTTCCTCACCCCACAGGCAAATCCAGGCAATGGTTGTAGCTCCAAGTGAGTCATCCAAACTGCCTCTACACAAGCCCACGTCACCCTAACACAGTCCTTTCCCATGCATATCGTGAATCAACTGCTCCTGTAGCCATCTTGTTTGTCACTAGCTGAGAAACTCTCTCTTCATCCTTATGGAACGCTTTCCTGGCCTTTGGAACTAAAACTCGTCTTCTCTCCGGCAAAATCGAACTACCCTCTAGAGGCTTTGGTGCAGCCACTACGTTAGCCTCACTGTGGTTCTTCTACCTCTTTGCAAAAGCACTCACTGGATCTGGAAATCTTTCTCCAGCCTCACTATCCCTACCCCTCACTGTCTCTGCTTCCTCCTGAGGCTCAAACTCTCCGACAATTGATTGTTGCTACTCTGGAAAATTGAATTTTCCAAGTGTCTCAAGTATTTTTGGTGTATTCTCCAAGTTCCCATCGAATTCTTCTTATAAACCCTTGTTGGAGCACCAACGAACAAGATTAAAACTTAATCAAGGACTAGGATCATTTTGGAGTTGATCCGTGTGAGTTTCTAAAGAATTCTCACCCTGACTTAATTAATTCTGATTAACTAACCATATTCCCTAAGTTTAGACTTATGAAATATTTAAAAATCGGCTAATAATCTAATTAAGTCATCTCTAGGTGGAATTTCCATAAACGATTTTTGGGTTTTGGAGATCTCATGTATTCTAACCTCTCCACCAAATTTCGTAGCTAGAACACATCTGATGCTACAAAAACTAACATAGAGAAAATAACTCGTGATTAGGATACAATTCTATGCTATGGTGGGATGTATGCTTTGTCCCTCACATATAGGGGCACATCCAATAACAAAGCCATTCGTCTGTTGTACTTGTACTATTTCCGATGTTAGTGATGATGTGAGAAGAATTGCGGTGCTAGCACTTGGATTTGTTTTATACTCCGAACATGAGCAGGTTTATATGTTATCCTACAATGTACCATGTTTTTATCATTAGATCAATTTTAGACTTGTTTTGTTATAACTTTTGCATTACATCTTGATGGAGCATTAGGTTCAATATTTTAAGAATAATATCAAAGGGGTCAGTGTATTTTGTCTTGGTCATTTATGCTGGTACTAAATCAAACTCTGCAATTTTAACAGACCTCATGAATAGTTTCTTTATTTCCCGAGTCATATAATCCACATGTCCGATATGGAGCAGCCTAGCAGTGGGCCTCTTGTGCAAGCACAACATTAAGTGAGGCCATTTTGCTGATGGAACCATTAACAACAAATGTGGTAGATGTTGTTTGTCAAGGTGTCGTTATAGCCATGGCTATGGTTGTTATGCAGACAAATGAGGCATGTGAACATCATGTAGGTAGCTTCAGGTATGCTATAAAAACTAAGAAAATTATAGGTCCAATAGACCAATTTGGTCTCAGTGGACGTTAACCATAATCATCATAATCATCATCATCATCATACAATGTTGCAAGCTTTTATTTAGCAAAACAAATTTTATTGTTGCCATTGTAGTTGCACTTCTATTGTTAATGATTAATGTAGTGTTTCCAATTGAAATAATAACTTCTAAATGTTGGCATTTAAAATTAGAATTACATCCTATAGAGATTGATGATGTTATTATTTTTCATTCAAACTCTAGGTTTTACCGCAATAGATATTTTTATCACCCTGGCATCGCTTTATTTCTTACTTCAGGCGTCAACTTGAGAATATCTTTCTTGACAAGCATGAAGATAGCATGAGCAAAATGGGTGCAACTTTAGCTTTTGGTATTTTAGATGCAGGTGGTCAGAATGTCCCAATTAAGTTGTCATCCAGGACTAATCATGATAGAATCATTGTTGTTGTTGGTATGGCAAGATTTAGTCCATTTTGGTATTGGTATCCACTTGTATATTTTTCTGAGCCTCTCTTTTCCACCTACGACTTTGATTGGGCTCAATTATGAACTGAAGGTCCCAAAATTTGAGTTTCTTTCACATGCCAAGCCCTCATTATTTGAATATCCTCATCCTACAACACCTACAACAACAACTTCTGCACTAAAATTGCCAACTGTTGTTTTGTCTACATCAGCGAAGGCTAAAGTGAGAAAAAAAAGAAACAAATCAGAAAACTGCTATGGACGAGGAAAACATTTTTGGTGAAGCAGGACCCATGAAAGGGCCAAAATCTAGTGATAAGGAAGGGGAAGCAATGCAGGTAATTTCCACCTACAACTTGATTCCATACTTTTACAAGTTCTTAACGTAAAAGGGGTATTTCTATTAAATGGAAGTTCATAAGTGAGCATCTCTTTCTGGATTTTGTAGAGCTCCTTTGCCATTCATTGACCTGTTATTATAGCCAGAAGGTTATTTGTCAAATTTCATATCATAGCTATTTTAGTCTTGTCACCACCTATTGGTTATTTCCCATTTCATATCTATGATATATGTATTATTGCCACCTTATTATATGTAATAATTGTTTCTCCACTGAAAATGGTCATAAGGGTTTCGCTAGTTTAGTGTCATTCATAGGGGCCACCTTCAACAAGTTAGATCTTTGATAGCTTTTTATCTTCCCCAAAATGGTTCACCTAGGGTGGAAGCCCATATTTGGAAGGTGGAGATTTGTATGCTTTAGGGCTTATCCATGCAAACCATGGGGAGGAAATTAAAGAGTTTCTTCGTGAAAGCTTGCACAATACATTGAAGTGAGTGTCCACCTCACTTTCAGCCACTGGTATCATTTGATGTATAGAACCTTTAATGAAAATAGTGTTGTTCAAATCAAATATTTGTTTTCAAAGCAATTATAACAAATTTGTGGTGATTGCAAAAGATAATTCAACATGGTGCATGTTTGGCACGAGGTTTGGCTGCTTTGGCAACTGTTGATGAAGAGATTTATGAGTATGTTAAGACGTTCTTTACTTAGATAGTGCAGTTGTTGGAGACACTTCAGGCATAAGTATGGGATTTATTATGGTTGGAACTGCAAGTGAAAAGGCTAGTGAGATGCTTGCATATGCACATGATACTCAACATGAAAAGATTATCAGGTATTGCTGGTTAGTTACGTTTGAACTTTGAAAAGTATTTCATGTGAAAATACAGTTCGAACATTTATTTTTCCTTGACTAATTCTATTGAAGTTTAAACTTTCCAACAGATTTTAATGTTCATTTGTAAACAATTGTGTACAAAGGTTTGGCCTCTTGAAATATCTTTAACTGTCTATGGAAGAGCAGATGAGCCTGATACACTTATAGAGAAAATGACTCGTGATCAGGATCCAATTCTATGCTCTGGTGGGATGTATGCTCTGGCCCTCGCATACAGGGGCACATTCAATAACAAAGCCATTCGTCATCTGTTCCGCTCTGTTGTTTCCAATGTTAGTGATGATGTGAGAAGAACGATGATGCTAGCACTTGGATTTGTTTTATACTCTGAAGCCAGGCATGTTTTTATGCTATCCTACAGTGTACCATGTGAGAATTTGTTGCAGTAATTGATTTATTTCTCCTACTTATTTACAATAAGTTATTCACCAATGCTTCAGTAAATATCAAAATAAATTCAGTTGCAGACTTCACAAATTAAGAACCCAAAATTTAAAGTCAAGAGAAACATCAACATATGAACAATCACATTGAAACACTTGTTTTTGGACAATCGTCCCCGGAAAAACCCAATGTGGGAAAAGCGGTGCAGGAGATCTGAGGGTTTCTATTATTGGCAGTAAATATCTGAATACAATTTGGATTACCTAGAGAAAATGGAAATCCACTCAGAGAAGATAACTGATAATTCTCTCACACTTATTATGGAGATTTTATCTTGTCCCCAGCTCCTAGATGACCCACTGTGCAGTCTCTGTGTGAGCCTACACAGCCACTGCATGACTTCTGCGTGGAGACTCCCTCTAACTGAGTCAACCTAGGATGTTGTTGCTTCTACTGTAGAGAAATCAATATTTCTCCTGTCAATCACCCACAATGATTCCTGGAATTGATCTCTGCTTATCCCCCAGCACTTCTGCGTTAACCTCCTCTAGTTTCGGTGCTTTCTCTTTGCGTCAATCTCCTCTAGCTGATGCGCTATCCCTCCTTGGATCAGCGTTGGCTCTATTATCCTTCATTGTCTTCTCTGACGTATATTCATTGGAACTGGAAATCACTTTCTTCTAGTACTACCTCTGATCCTCACTGCTTGATCATTGGTTCGAATTCCTTAGCAAACGCTGCTCGAGGAAAATCGAAGTGACTCATCAACTCTTTGTGTATATCAAATGAACCCCAAGCCTCCTTATACTTTTCTCGTTGAGACTTCAAAGATCGAGATTAAGTGTCTAATCAATGGATAAGATAAAAACATGACTTGATCCGCCTTCTAGATCAATCTCACCCACATTTTGATTAATACCCATTAATATTTTAACTGTCCTAATTTTATACTTAGGAACCCCATCAAAAATATAAATTTAATAAAATAAAATTTGGGTTGAATTTCATCAAACGGTTTCGGGGTTCTTTATAATTCATGTGCCTTAGCCTCTCCACCAATTTTCATGGCTAGAGCACATCTGATGATATAAAAAACTAACAATCCCTCTTAGCGAGGAAAGTACTCTAGCAATGATGTCCAACTGCATGTTGCTCTGTCTCTGAAGCGTCCTCTTTCCACACTATTGCTTCTACCAACACTGTGTTGTACTACTGCCCATGACACTTTCACTACCACAACTACATTTGTACTACAACTCCCTCTCAAATGCTGCATCACACTATTGAAAAGGATTTTCCAACATACCCATATGTTCCTGAAATTGAACAAACTTTGTTCTTCCTAGAGCCTTGGTGAGTACATCTTCTATCTAATTTCCTGTGGGAGTATACTCCAACTGTGCCGCAACACACTAAACATAGTCCTTGATAAAGTGACATTGAATATCAATGTGTTTGGAGCGATCATGAAACATTGGATTTTCAGAGAGCTTGATACAACTCTGATTATCACATAAGATCTTTGTCGCTTCCATCCTTTTCTTGGATAGATTTACAAGCAGTTTCCTGAGCCATATAGCTTCACATGTTGCTTTGCTAGCTGCCATATACTTAGCTTCAGAAGAGCTCAGTGCTACAAACTTCTGCTTCTTATTGCACCAAGAGGTCATCCCAGATTCAATACCAAAGCAATACCCAATGGTATTTTTCCTGTCTATTGAACTTCCTGCCCAATATACATCATTAAATCCACTCAATTCGATATCATCGCCCTTGGAGTATCTTAATCCAAAATTGATTGTTCCCTATACATACCTAAGAATGTGCTTTGCTATTGCCCAGTGCGCCCTTTTTGGTTCCACCATGAACTAACTAAGGGTGTTGACAACATAACATATGGCTGGCCTGGTGTTGACCAGATACATAAGCAACCCAATGAGTTGTCTGTATAAGGTGGGGTCCACTTCCTTGTCTCAAGAAGCATCTATGTTCTTCCAATTGGTAATCATAGGCATAGCCATAGGTCGACAATCCTACATTCTGAATCTTTTCAAAATTTCTGATGCATATCTACCTTGGCCAAGGAAGATCTGATCATCCTGCTGCCAAACTTCCAATCCTAGAAAATAGTGTGTTAGCCCCAAATCCTTCATGTCAAATTCTGTTTACAGGTTCTTCTTGCAATCCTCTATGAGTCTGGATGATCCTGTCAAAAATAGATCATCCACATACAATACCAGAATTAACGTCTCACCTTCTACCAATAGATAATAAATATTGGGATTGACATCACTCTTAATGAATCCCAACTGTTGTAAGTAGCTGTCAATTCGACCATACCAATCTCTGGGTGCTTGTTTCAGCCCATACATGACTTTCTTCAACTTACACACGAGTTCTCTTTTCATGTGTTTCGAAACCTTCTAGTTGTTCAATATATACCTCTTCTTCTATCACCCCATTCAAGAACGATGTCTTGACATCAATTTGGTGAATCTCCCATCCCATCTATGCTGCAAGGGATATAATGGACCTGATAGAGGTATACCGAGCTACTAGGGAAAATTTTTCCTCATAGTTTATTCCTTCCGTTTGATCATATCCTTTTGCGATGAACCTAGCCTTGTACTTGTCTACGCTTCCATCTGCAACATACTTGATTTTCTAGATCCATCTCAAACCCACAACTGATATGTTCTCTGATCTTGGTACAATTTTCCAGACATCATTTGTCACAATGGTACAATACTCTTCTACCATGGAATCCACCCATACCTGGTGTTGTATAGATTCTTGAAAACTAGAAGGTTCTTCGATCTGAGCTACCAATGCATGGTACCTGTCAGGTTGTCTACGCTACCTTTTCTCGGCTCTAGGAGCTCCAATGAATTCCTCTGCGTCCCTCAGAGTCTATCTTACTTCTCAGCTAGTCCTTCCACTGGTGGTGGGAGGTTCCATCTGTTCCTCTTCCTGTTGTTGTCCCTATTGTGACATTCCTAGCTCCTCTTCTCTTAAGGAGATGCTAGTACTGATTACAGTGCTTGAACCAGATACTTGTCTTCCTCCCAGATCTAATCCCTGTTGCTGGACCAGAGGAGCATCCTCAGCCTATTCTTCAAACAACATCTCTCGAGATTTCCTGAAACCTCCGTCTTCCATGAACTTTTCATCCTAACTTACTACAATCTTCCTACTGCTCAATATGTAGATTGGATACGGCTTTGAAGTCTTGATATAACCCACGAGATACCCAACTTCAACAGTCTGCTCTAACTTGCTTTGCTTCTCTTCTGCAATATGGAAATAAGGCACACTTCCGAATATCCTGAGGTGACTTACTTCTAGTTCTTTTCTATGAAAACACCCTCTAGCGTCTTCTTTCCTAAATCCCTATGAGTCTTGTTCTAAATGTATACAATTGTGCTACATGCTTCTGCCCATAAAAACTTGGGTAGATTCGGATCATATAACATCGTCTTTTCTGCTCCAAAAATAGTTTTGTTCTTCCTTTCTACGACTCCATTCTTCTCTGGATTATAAGGTGTTGTCCATTCCCTTCGGATCCCTTCTCTTGCGCAGAAATTTGTGAAGTCCTTATTAATGTATTCTCTACCATTGTCTGAGCACAATATCTTGATATTCCTTCCTGTTAGGTTTTCCACTATAGCCTTAAACTCCTTAAATCGATCAAAGACCTCATCCTTGGTTCTCAAAAAATAAATCCAAGCTTTCCTGGAATGGCCAGCTATGAAGGTGAAAAAATACTCAACGCCACTGATGGCTCTTGTAGACATTGGACCGCAAATGTTTGAGCGTATTAAGCCTAATACACTCTTAGCTCTATTGTTTCTTCTGGAATAAGTTGCTTTGGCGTACTTGCCTAGTACACAACCTCTACATGTATCATCATGCTTGGTAGTAAGCACTGGAACCCCCGTAATAGTTTCCTTGAGCATCCTTAACGCCCCATGATGTAAGTGTCCCATCCTTTTATGCCACTGTTCATTTAATTATTTTTCTCCATTGACATTACTGCTTATCTGTGCCATAGGAAACTCGAGTTGCAACTTGCATAACCTGTTGCTTCGACTTGCAATCTGGGCCCTCTTTTTCCACTTAGGATGCTTGACATATAGTCTATTATCGATGAAGTACACATCATATCCCTTATCTTGTAATTGAGATACAAAAATCAAATTCATTCCCATACCTGGCACATGCAATATGTTCGTGGCTCGAAGAATATCTCCTGCTATTGTCTGGAACGTAACAGTTCCCTTTCCTACTAGGGTGCATATCATCCTGCTACCCATTGTGATTTGGAAGTTCATATGTTCCTCCTGATAGCTCAAGAAATATTCTCGTTCTCCAGTCATATGGGCTAAAGCTTCGCTATCAATGTACCATTCCTTGACTAATGCATAATTCGATAAGCAAGAAAATTCCTCTTCCAACCTGGGAGCTAATTCAGAAATATTCTGACCCCTACTATTCTCCTTTCTCTTTTTCTTTGCTTCCATCTTGCCCGGACCTTTCTCCGATACCATGTGAAAATTTGCTGCAACAATTGATTTATTTCTCCTACTTATTTACAATAAGTTATTCACCAATGCTTCAGTAAATATCAAAATAAATTCAGTTGCAGACTTCACAAATTAAGAACTGGAAATTAAAAGGAAAGAGAAACATCAACATATGAACAATCACATTGACACACTTGTTCTTGGACAATCGTCCCTGGAAAAACCCAATGTGGGAAAACCGGTGCAGTAGATCTTAGGGTTTCTATTATTGGTAGTAAATATCTGAATACAATCTGGATGCCATAGACAAAATGGAAATCCACTCAGAGAATATAACTGAGAATTCTATCACAATGATTCTGGAGATTTTATCCTGTCTCTTGGATGACCCACTGCGCAGTCTCTACGTGAGCCTATGCAGCCATTGCGTGACTTCTGCGTGGAGACTCCCTCTAAATGTGTCAACCTGGGTTGTTGTTGCTTCTGCTGCAAAGAAATCGAGATTTTTCCTGCCAATCACCCACAATAATTCTTAGCACTGATCTCTACTTATTCCCCAACACTTATGCGTCAACCTCCTCCAACTGCTACATTGTCCCTCCTTAGCTCAACACTGGCTCTATTATCCTTCATTGTCTTCTTTGACGTGTATACATTGAAACTGGAAATCATTTCCTTCCAGTACTACCTCTGATCGTCACTGCTTGATCACTGGCTCGAATTCCTTAGCAAACCCTACCCTAGGAAAATCGTGCTAACTGCTCAACTATCTGTGTATATCAAATGAAGCCCAAGCCTCCTTCTTATAATTTTCTCATTGAGACTTCAATGGCCGAGATTAAGTCTCTAATCAATGGCTAAGATTAAAACATGACTTGATCCACCTTCTAGATCATTCTCACCCATATTTTGATTAATACCTATTAATATTTTATTTTTTAAAAGTTTAGACTTAGAAACCCCATTAAAAGTATTAATTATTTTAATAAAATACAATTCGGGTGAAATTTCACCAAACGATTTCTGGGTTCTTTATAACTCATGTGTCTTAGTCTCTCCACCAATTTTTATGGCTAGAGCACATCCAGTGCTATCAAAAACTAAAATACCATGTTTTTATTATTAGATTAATTTTAGACTTGATTTGTTATAAATTTTGTGCTACATCTTGATGAAGCATTTGGCTCAATATTCTATGAATAATATCAAGGGGATCAATGCATTCTGTCTTCATCCTTTATGCTGGTGTTAAATCAAACTCTATAAATTTTACAAACCCCACGAATAGTTTCTTTGTTGTTCGATTCATATAATCCACATGTCAGATATGGAGCATCCTTGGTAGTGGGCATATCTTGTGCAGACACAACATTAAGTGAGGCCATTTTGTTGTTGGAACCATTAACATTAGATGTGGTAGATTTTGTTCGTCAAGTTGATCTTACAACCATGGCTATGGTTCTTGTGCAAACAAATGAGGCACTTGAACCTCGTGTAGGTAAGTTCAGGTATGATATTATACAATGTTGTAAGCTTTTATTTAGCAACTAAATGTTCATTATTACCATTGTAGTTGCACTTATATTGTCAATTTTTAATTCAAAGTTTCCAGTTGAAATACCAACTAAAATTTGACATTTCTTATATAGAATTATATATGATAGAGACTAATGGTGCTATTACATTGCATTCAAACTCCATGTTTTATCGCAATAGACCTTTCTATCATCCTCACATTGTTCTTATTTCTTACTTAAGGTGTCAACCTGAGAAGCTTATACTTTGAGAAGATCATTCTTGACAAGCATGAAGATGAAGACACCATGAGCAAGATGGGTACAATTTTAGCTTCTAGTATTTTAGGTGCACTTGGTCAAAATGTCTCAATTAAGTTGCCATCTAGGACTAAGCATGACAGAATTATTTTTGTTGTTGTTGTGGCAGTACTTATTCAATTTTGATATTGATGTCCACTTGTATATTTTCTGAGCCTGTCTTTGGCAATCACTGCTTTGATTGGGCTCAATTATGAACTGAAGGTCCCAAAATTTTGGGTTTTTTTCACATGCCAAGCCCTCATTATTTGAGTTACCTTGTCCTACAACACTTCCAACAACAACTTTTGCAGTAAAATTCCCAACTATTGTTTTGTCTACATCAGCAAAGGCTAAGGCTACAACAAAGAAAGAAAAAAAATCAGAAAACTACTATGGATGAGGGAAACATTTTTGTTGAAGCAGGACATATGAAAGGCCCAAAATCTAGTGATAAGGAAGGGAAGCAATGCAAGTAATTTCCAACTGCAAGTTGATTCCATACTTTTACAAGTTCTCAACATAAATTGGGTATTTTTATTAAATGGCAGTTCAGAAGTCAACATCTCTTTCTGGCTTTTGTAGAGCTCATTTAGCATTGACCATTGACATGTTACTATAGTTAGAAGGTTATTTGTCAAATTTTGTATCGTAGCTATTTTGGTCTTGTCACTGCTTATTTGTTATTTCCCATTTCATATCTATGGTATCTGTCTTATTGCCACCTTATTTATGATCTTGGGCTTCTTCTGGATTTGTCCATCTACATAACCTACTCTGCCTTTATTCTTATTCAGGTTAATTTCATTTTTGTAGGTGGATAATGCATTCGAAAATAAAGTTGAAGTTGAGCCATAATCCATAGGAAAAGAAAGCTGAAGCCGAACCATCTTGTGAAATTCTCTCAAATCCTGCTCGAGTTGTTTCAGTGCAGGAAAAGTATATTAAGTTTTTGAGGAGAGTAGATATGTGCCCATTAAATTAATGCTTTCAAGGTTTGTTTTACTAAGGGACACCAAGCCATCAGAACTAGAAGTGTTTATTTTGAATGATACACCTACATCGTTAGCTTCATATGGAAATTCGTCAACCCCCCAACACCTGCACTAGTTGTGTCTGTTGAGGATGGATAACCTTAACCACAACAACCTTTTGAATATAACACATTTTCCAATTGATGGGACAATTTTTTACTGTAAGAAATCGTTTATTGAAAGTCTTTCAAAATGGCGGGGCTTCCAAAAGGTCCTCTTTATTTCCAATTTTCATGAGTCAGTATGTGACTTTGTTTAGTTTTGCCCATGTCTTTGTTTGTCCAAAAAGAGGCATTTAATAATCATGTTGGCCTAACTAGTCATGATACCATTTGAAGTTTATATGTGCCTCTAAACTATGGAAGTTTGTAATTGATCAAATAAATCATAAATTAGTGTGAGAGTTTGAAGTGTAATTTTTATGGTGGCTGCACATTATTTTTTCACTAGCATCAATGCTCTGACATTTGAAATTAGTGTGAGATTGAAGTGTAATTTTTATGGTAGTTGTACATTATTTTTTAACCATCATCAATGCTCTAATATCTGGGTTTGATTGGGGGATTTTACCCTTGAAGTCCTTTATGAGCTACATTAGTGTGAGTTTGGAGTGTAATTTTTATGGTGGTTGCACGTTATTTTTTCACCAACACCAATGCTCTGATATCTGGGTTTGATGAAGGGATTCTACCTTGAAGTCCTTGATGAGATACATCTTGTATGAAGATTCAAATTGTTAATATTTCAAGCATATAAAGATAAAAATGACTTGCAACAAGAAGTTGTCATTATGTTCCATATTTAGTTGAGAATGTGAGTTATAGTATCACATTACAATATTCAAATAGTTAATATTTTATGCATATAAAGATAAAGCATGTTGCCACTATTTTTTGTATTTAGTTAAGAGTGAGTTATAAATTATAATATCATATTAATTCACTGTTGTAAAATCCATCGATCAAATTTACATTCAATTATAAATTGCTTATGTAATTGAGAAACTTTTTGAGGAGAGGCCCAATTATAGGAGTGAGGGATCGATGAGGGATTAAGAAGCCTAGTTACCAATAGAGAGGTTAAGAAGTGTTTTTGAGAAAGATGTTCTCTTCTCAAATAGATAGTAGTATGAACTCATCTATTCCCAATAGAATATAGAATAAAATAGATGAGTGTGGTGGCATTTTTTTTATTATATGTTGTTATGGAATCTAGTCCATAGAGGAATAGTTACAGTGAAGGGTTTGAGTATATGAAATCAGTCCATTTTTACACTTTGTACCAAGTGTTGTGGGGCAAAGAGGGGAAGACGCATATGGGAATTAAATTTTTAGAGTTGTTTAGTTGTTAAGGGATATTATGGTCTTTCTATTTTGACTTGTTTCATCTAAAAAAGACCATTCTAATATGTAGTAACACTAGAGATTTGTATTTTTTTAGGTTGACAGAATTCCATATCTTGTTTTAAGGATGTTTGATGTAGCACATTTTATTGATGTTAAATGAAGCTTTAACTTAATACACATTGGTAAACAAGAGATTTAAATGGGTGCAATTTTAGCTTCTGACAAAGTAAAGAACGTTCTTGACAAGCATGAAGACAATAAGATGGGTGCAATTTTAGCTTATGGTATTTTAGAAGCAGGTGGTTAGAATATCTCAATTAAGTTGTTATCCAAGACTAAGCCCACAATATAGTGATAAGGAGGAAGTAATGCAGGTAATTTCCACATGCAACTTGATTCCATAATTTTACAAGTTCTTATCATAAATGGGGTATTTTTATTAAATGGCAGTTCATAAGTTAACGTCTCTTTCTAGCTTTTGTAGAGCTCCTTTACCATTCATTGACCTATTATTATAGTTAGAAGGATATTTGTCAAATTTCATATCATAGCTGTTTTGGTCTTGTCATCACTGCTCGGTTATTTCCCATTTTATTTCTACAATATCTCTGTCTTATTGCCACCTTATTATATGTAATAATTTTTCTCCAATTAAATGGACACAAAGGTTTTGTAGGGATTATTGTAGTTGAAATCTAGGAAGGGAGGGTATTACACAATTGTTGTCTATGGTCATGGTTGTAATGAGAAAATCAGGGTCAATTTAATAGTGTTGATTAATTCCTTTTTTTGCTTAATTTTACGATCTTGGGCTTCTTCTGGATTTGTCCATCTACATAACCTACTTTTCCTTTATTCTTATTCAAGTTAATTTCAATTTCATAGGTGGAAAATGCATTTGAAAAGAAAGATGAAGCAAAGCCATATTGCAAAATTCTCTCAAATCCTGCTCGAGGTGTTCTAGCAGAGAAAAAATATATTAAGTTTTTTGAAGAGAGTAGATATGTGCCCATTAAATTAATGCCTTTAGGGTTGGTTTTACTAAGGGACACCAAGCATCAGAACCAGAAAATGTTTATTTTGATTGATGCACCCTCATCACTAACATCATCTAGAAATTTGTCAATCACCCAAGCACCTGCATGGGTTGTGTTTGTTGAGGATGGAGAACCTCAACTGTTGATTTGGGGTAGCATCAGATGTTCTCTAGCCATGAAAATTGGGGGAGATGCTAAGACACGTGAGATTTCCAAGACCCATAAATGGTTTGGGCAGATTCTAACTGGTTTGGGAGATATTAAAATAATTAATATTTTTAATGGAGTTCCTAAGTCTAAACTTAAGAAAAACTGGGTCAGAAGGTTCCAAAAGTCATGGATCAAGCCAAGTCTAATCTTAGTCGTTGAAGTCTAATCTTAGTCATTGATTAGAGATTTAATCTCGGTTGTTGAAGGACCAACGAGAAAAGTATAAGAAGAGGCTTAAGGGTCAGTTGGAAGACACACCAGAGTGACCAGTCATTCATTTTGCTAGAGCGTGGTTGCTAAGCAAAGTTGAATCAGTGACCGGCAGTGAGGGGAAGTGAGTACTGAACAAAGAGGCAAATACAGTGTTGATAGACCAGCGCAAAAGCAGAGAGTGAGAGCAGCAGCTAGAACAGGCCATGCAGAGTCGAGCAAAGACAGGGCAAAGCCCAGAAGGGTTGCGTCATTCACGTAGAACATAGAGGGAGTGACGCAGAGGGTCCCAAAGGCTACGCAGTGCCTTAGAGGGCTGATAAAGAGGGTCCTGGGGCTGATGCAGAGGCCAGAAGCGCCAACGTTGAACTTCAGAGTCGCCGAAGAGGGTTTCGCAGGACAAGTTTTCTCAATACATGTTCCCGAATATAGAGGTATTGATGCCGTGTATATTTCTCTGTCGGGGTGAACCAGTTAGGCACCCAATTGTACTCAAGGAAATACTACATAATAATATACCCTCAGAATAGCTGCACCGGTTTTCCTTCTTTGGGTTTTTACGGGGACATTTGTCCAAAAATAACGATGTCACTTGTGTGTTTGTTTTCTTTCAGCTGATGATTTGTAGATGTTGTGATTGTATTGTGTTTATTTCGATATTTAAATGTTTTAAATAACTTGTTCAGAATTTACAAGTAGAAGAAATAAAACAATAGAATACAGATTAATTTTCTAACGGATAGACTTAGAAAATTCAACGTGGTATCAAAGCATGGTTGCAAATCAGAGGAAAGTTGAAGGCATCAACTGAGCATAGCATTTGCAGCAGATTCAGTTGTACCGAGTGACAACTGATCCTTGCGGAAAGTGACAGAGGGAGGATTGACGCAAAGGGACTGCATCATCAGTCTGGGCTTGAGAGAGGCCAACGCAAAGGCTGAGGAGGGCAAAAACAAGCTCACGCAAAGGCCAGTAGCGCTGATGTAGCTGGCTGAGGGAGCTATTTTGCCAGTGCCGGGATTGTGCAGAGCCAAGAGGCTCAATCCTTCAGTTGCTGGGGCGAAGGTAGCTATGGGCAGTTTGCGAGAGCGAAACTGGTGGGGTATTTTGGTTAAGATAGTACCTAATAGGAAAAAACCAAGGTAGAGGGAGTTACTGCCAAGGCGAATTTCTAGCCAAGGAATCTAGATCAGTGTTATAGTTGCACAGATGACTAGAGAGGAAAGTGGGCAGAAGGATTTCTTGGAGGGAAATCGGGACTCAGAGGGAGTCCAGAAGAGAACTTCCAGACAGGAAGTAGAGAGACTCGAAGGGGTCGAACTGAGAACTTCCAGACGGGAAGTAGAGAGACTCAATAGGAGTCGAACCGAGAACTTCTCGATAGGAAGTAGAGAGACTCGGAGGAGTCGACAAAGAAGAGTAGAGAGATGGTCGTGAATGGGCTAAGGGATCAGGATAGGCTAGACAGAGCATCCAACTTTTTGGTCTGGAAGGCCAAGATCCGAACAGACATCATATCAAGGGATTCGCCTTGAGAGTAATGGCTATCCCCGTTGACCTGTTAGCTAATGAAAGGTACGAGAAGGCAATGGCCAAGACAAGATGCATCATCCTTGATGGGGTCAAGGATCATGTGGTCCAACATATTGCCAAGAAGGAGATGACAAAGGAGATGTGGGACACCTTGAAGACATTGTACAAACATACTTCCGTGCAGAGGAAAATGTTACTTGAGTTAGCTAAGGTCATACCAGTTGCAGAAGGGGGATCAAATAGATCACTTCCTCAGTCGGTTGAAGGAGATCTGAGACCAACTGACTTCTATAGGAGCCATGCTGGACCCAGAGTTGATGGTGAGGACTACACTTAACACAGTCTCCGAGGAGTGGGAAACATTTGTCCGGAGCATACTGGGTAGGGCGAGTCTTCCAGATTGGGAATAACTATGGGTGACTCTTTGCCAAGAGGAGATCAGATGGCTAAGCAAGACGAGAAGTAGCAACAAAGGATTTTGGATCAAGAAGGAAGAGGAAGAGGATGCAGCTCCGGCATCTATGGGAAAGCAAGAGAAGAGGAAGAAGAAGGACCTTTCCAAGGTCAAATGCTTCCACTGTGCGGCACTGGGTCATTATGCGAACCAGTGTCCAAGGAAGAAGAACAAGGGAGATGCGTCTGAATCTAAGGCAGTGCCAGCAAAGGCGGAGAAAGAAGTCGAGGAGGATGACGATTATGCCATGAGTGCTCATGTACCTCTAGAGAAGAGGCGAGAGGAGACATCGAGTTGTAGTGAGGAGGACTATAGGCGATGAGGGGAAGGATTCTTGAGGTACCCAACCTCTTGGATTATACCTTGCTATGGGATCCCCAAAGAGAGATTAGCAGGATTGGAGGATGTGAGTAAAGACGGATGTGGATGGAGTAGCAGAGAGTGCTACAGTGCAAGAGTCCCCGGGCAGCGCGAAGCTAACAGGATGCAACAATGTGAGAGGCATGGGAGTGTTGCAACGGTGTAGGATGGCACAAAGAGGTTTGCAGCGGTGTGAGATGTAGGGAGTTGTTGCAGCAACGCAAAGGTCAGGAGAGGGAGCACTTGTTAGCGACAGAGAGAGCTTCAGCATCGGGAGTGTTTCTAGGCTGATAAGGATGTCAGGAGTTGGGTGGATTAGTTAATTACTTCCCAGTAACTGAGTTGTAATGCAGTAGCAGTTAGCAGTAGCACGATTCAACATGACGAGAGGGGGTTGTAGTGCAGAGGCAATGCTGTGAGGATGGACCGGCAACAACACAGATGCAGAGGGAGTTGCCGTACAGATGCAATAGTGGTAGTGGCAGGGCCATGGGCAGCAGTACAGGATACAACAGTGCAAAGGATGTTGGGCGGGGATGCCTAGCATCAGCACATGTACCATTGCTGGTTGATCAGTGTGATACTCTGTGAGGAGTATTACTAGAGCACAATCCTTGCTAAGAGGGATTATTGATTTGGGGTAGCATCGGATGTGATCTATTCAATGAAAATTGGTGAAGAGGCTAAAGCACATGAGATCTATAAGACCCAAAAATGGTGTAGGCAGATTCTAACCAGTTTGGGAGATATTAAATTAATTAATATTTTTAATGGAGTTTCTAAGTCTAAACTTGGGAAAAATAAAATATTAATGGGTAATAATATAAAACTGGGTTAGAAGGTTCCAAAGGTCATGGATTAAGCCAAGTCTAATCTTCGTTGATTAGAGATTTAATCTCGGTTGTTGAAGGACCAACGAGAAAAGTATAAGAAGAGGCTTGAGAGTCAGTTGGAAGACACACTAGAGTCATCAGTCATTCATTTTGCTAGAGCGGGGTTGCTAAGCAAAGTAAAATCAGTGATCAGTAGCGAGGGGCAGTGAGTACTGGACAAAGAGGCAGAGACAATGCCGATAGACTAGCGCAGAAGCAGAGAGTGAGAGCAGCGCCCGAGTAGGCCACATAGAGCCCAACAGAGACAACGCAGAGCCTATAGGGACTACGTCATCCACGCAGAAGGTAGAGGGAGTGACACAGAGGGTCCCAGAGCCTTCGCAATGCCTTAGAAGGCTGACACAGAGGGTCTTGGGTCAAGAATTTCAAGAAGCTCAAATGGATAGTGTGAATGGAAGAGAAGGAGTGAGTGTCTTTAAGTAGCTTTATGGTGGGGCCTACACTTCTTTTAGATGTGGGCTATACTCACAAAATCAGATTAAATTTAAAAATAACGTGGGAAAGGTTTTTTGAATACTTGTTTCTGAATATAGAGGTATTGCTGCCATGTATTTTTCATTGTCGGGTGAGCTGGTTAGGCAACCCGTTGTACTCAAGGAAATACTGCATAATAATATACCCTCAGAATAGCTGCACCAGTTTTCCCGCATTGTGTTTTTACGGGGACATTTGTCCAAAAATAACGATGTCACTTGTGCGTTTGTTTTTTTTAGCCGATGATTTGTAGATGTGACTGTATTGTGTTTAATTCGGTATTTAAATGTTTTAAATAACTTGCTCAGAATTTACAAGTAGAAGAAATAAACCAGCAGAATACAGATTAATTTTCTAACAGATAGACTTAGAAAATTCAACATCAACCACAACAATCTTTTGAATATAACACATGATCCAACTGATGGGACAATTTTTACCGAAAGAAATCATTTATGGAAATTCTCTTTCAAAATGGCAAGCCTTCCAAAAGGTCCTCTTTATCTCCATTTTTCTAAGTCGCTATGTGGCTTTGTTTAGTTTTAGCCATGTCTTTATGTTGTAAGATATGCACAAATATGTACCTCTTGCTTTTTGCATTCTTTCTCTTGATGATGAATGTGGAAAATCATTCAAGACAATTGAAAGGAGCTCTTAATTGTCAAGCGCATTCCATATAAGTTTCTGTTTGGGATATTGTATTTCATATGAAATGAAACTAATCTTTCTTTAAAATTTTCCAAAAAGAGGCACTTAATAATTTTGTTGGCAACACTTATGTTGATATTATGGTCATGATGTCATTTGAAGTTTGTATGTGGCTCTGAAGTATGGAAGTTTGTATATAATCAGGTAAATGATAAATTAGTAAATTAATGCGTAAATTTGGAA
Organism: Pinus taeda; assembly: GCA_000404065.3. Classification (NCBI taxonomy): domain Eukaryota; kingdom Viridiplantae; phylum Streptophyta; class Pinopsida; order Pinales; family Pinaceae; genus Pinus; species Pinus taeda. The sequence continues at coordinate 259,989 of APFE031041829.1, forward strand.
TGTAATTTTTATGGTGTCTTTTATGTTAGACTTTGCACATTATTTTTTCACCACTATCTTGGTTTGATTGAGGGATTCTACCCTTGAAGTCCTTGATGAGCTAAATCCTGTATGAAGTCCTTGATGAGCTACATTTTATATGGAGATTCAAATTGTTAATATTTTAAGCATATAAAGAAAAAAATGACTTGTAGCAACAATTTTTCATTTTTATTTGAGAATGAGAGTTATAATATCATATTAATTTATAGTTATAAATTTTGTAGATCAAATTCACATTCAATTATAAAATACTTATGTAATTGAGAAATATTTTGAGGAGAGACCCAATTATTGGAGCAAGGAATGATGAAGCCTCATTACCAATAGAGAGTTTAATAAGTGTTTTTAAGAAAGGCATTCACTTCTCAAATAAATAGTTGTATTAAGTCATCTAGTCTCAATATACCATAGACTAAATTAGATGAGTGTGGTGGCATCTTTCTCTAATATATGTTGATGTGGATTCTAGTTCATAGGGGAATATTTATAGTGAAGTGTATGAGTATATGGAATTAGTGCAGTCCATTTTTAACACATTGTACCAGGGCAAAACCCCTATCTAGAGGAAAACCCAGTCAAAAATCTCTTCCTTCAATAGTTTTCCTTGAGACTTTTCAACCTAGACAAAGACCTCCCCCACACCAAGCCAACCTTTCCTTCTCTGATCCACCAACCTTTGACCTAGCAGCAACAACACTCCGATCCTAGCAACTTTGACTTCACAGTTTCGACCTTGACAAGGAGACTTCGATATCCTAAACCGACCCACAGGAGAGAAAGAGAGAGACACCAAAACTTCAATTTTCTTCTTCCCTTCCTTCTTGACCAAACTTGCAATCCTTTTAGCCCCTTCAACTTCGCACTTTTCCCAGCTTCCAACTTCAGATATCGAACTAGTTTGCACTTTTCCCAGCTTCTAGCTTCAGATATCGAACTATGCTTGAGAGAGTGAGATGCTCAAATGAAGTTGAATTGCCCCGTATATATAGCCTTCCTTGAGGCCGACTTGATCTTCTTGAGGATGACTTGGTATGGAGGTTACATAATTCATTTTTAACTAAAAAATAATTCCTTTTACATTTGAAAGCCCAAGAAGGGTCTCATAAAATATACAATGACTCTAATTACTCTTTTTATTATTGTTACAATGAGTCTTTAATAAGTCATTATAACAGACAATAAAAATTATTTTGACAAATACATTTTATGAAGACCAAACCTAGTTACATTTTTCAACATGGGTATGTTCGTAGAGTTGCTGACAATTCATTTTTCTCAATCTATGTGCACCATACTGAGATAGGATCTCGTTTTGGGAGAGAATGATGGCATGCGATATCCTTAAAATTGGATCTCTCATTATTTCCGAGGATTTTAATGCCACTATTTCCAAGGAGGAAGTTTGGGGGCCTCAGAGCAAACAAGATCCATTGGTTGACAAATTACTTGATATTTTTGTGACTAATCATCTAGTTGACATCATACCATCTCCCAGTTGTTCTTCAGTGGTGAATAGAACGTTCTCGATTAGGCATTCCATTCAAGTTCAACATAGTTTGATTGGAGGATGCAGAATTTAGTGAATTGGTTAAAACTACTTGGCTCTCTATTAAGAGAGATGGCATTAATTCTCCCATGACTAATATATCCGAGAACTTAAATCTTCTCAAAACGAGAGTCAGAACCTGGGAAAGAATAAAGAAGAAAGTATTCATGGAGTTATGAATTTATTTGTGTTATAAGACAATTCGTCAAGGTCAACCAACAACCAAATAAACCCCACATGTGCTCAACATTTTAGTATAAAAGGAGATGACTTGAAAGTCATTTCACACACACTTCTATCTTGATTTCTCTCCACTTGTCTTGGGTTTTAGTGTGAGAGAAGTCTAGGAGGAAGTAGCCCTAAGACGCAGAAGGAAAGGAAGCTTAACAATTAGCCCTAGTCGCAGTCCTAGCCCTAGCTTCTACACAGAACCTAACCACAGTCTAAAAGAAGATCAACGCTGCCCTAATCAAGAGGACATAGTCAAGTGAGAAGCCCTAATGCTACAAGGAGGACAACGCTAGTATCTACGCAGTCTAGAAGATAGCCAAGTTTGTGGACAACCCTAGTATCTAATCACTGTTTCGAGTGCAAATTTTAGAGAAGAAGAGCTGCAGCTCTTAGCCACATTGCAGGAAGCAAGAAGGATGGCATAATGACTATTTTGTGACACGTTGGAGCAATCTTACCTTGCTAATAAAGCCGCGGATAGGTGAGTTTTGTGCATGGTTTTGAGGTGCATATCTCTGTTTATAGGGCCGCCGTAAGGGACTACTATAACAGTTGTTAGGAGGTGAAAGTTAGATGGCCGAGAGGCCTAGAAAGGCCTTCCTAACCAGGCCACAGTCATCTCTAAGGGACAAAGTAAGGAGACAATGTGGAGGGTTGTGGCAGGAGTAATTGTTGTAGGTGACAGCGGATCTGTGAAGGGTTGATATGCATCCTAAGGAAGCATGGTAGCTATGGAAGAAGCTTGCCAAGGTGGGTCGTTTGATGACTGTTAGGTGGAGTTAGGGTTGCCTAGTGCCCTAACCAGATTAGTCATGAACAACATGTTGGGACAACACAATGCATGCAACAACAAGGGTACTAGCACACTAGCACAACAAAGTAAATAAGACAACAAGGTATATAGTGCTGCTAAGATGCATGGGACAACAACACTACATGGTGCTGCTAAGACACTTTGGACAACATCAAGGTATGTTAAGACGTATAGGACAACAATAAGGTATGGCTAGGAAAAGTGGGACCACAACTGTGACATGACAACAAAGGCACTTGGGACAACAACAAGCATGGACAACATGACAAGCAAGGTGCCTCAGTATGATGTGTACAACATGGTCATGAGGTCCAACATTATGGTGATAGGTGTAGCATGGTGCAACACGATGACAAGATGCAACACAATGATAGGTGAAGGAGTCACCTTGGAGAATCAGTTGAAGCAACATGTCTTCAACTGATCTCATGTATCATCTTCTTAGAGATGATCTATGCTCTTATCTAGATAAGTCAAATTGTTGACTTCTATTGTAAATATACTATCTCTTCTCTCTCTATTGAACTATTGAAGACCATTTAAGAAGGATTGATCAACGGTTTCCCCACATTGGGGTTTTGTCCCTGGCTAGCACCAATCTTGTGTCCTCTTGTCTTGGCTTGTCTTCTGCAATTTATGTTTATGTTCTATCTGCAGTTTACTTTAATGCTAATGTGATTGCTAATTTGGAAAAGATATTGAGCTACCTATGAAAATTGAAATAAATTTCTCTAAGCATAGAACATACCTAAAATTAACATGGTATCAGAGATGAGGTGAAGACAAAGCCCAAGAAAGAGTGAAAGAGCAATCATTGAAGACAGTTGGGAAAGGACAAAAGGATCAGTGGATTCCTCATCCCTCTTCAAATTCACAAGGGTGAAATTGAAGCAGAGAATATTATCAGAATGGCGCAATGGAAGCTTCTGATGGCCTACCTAAAGATCACTTCAATGGGATGTTCGGATCTAAGGGTGGAAGTAAACGCAGATGCCTTGGGTGTAATAAGTTCGGCCATTATGTGAAGGAGTGTTCGAGGTAGGGACACATCACCTGATGATGATAACAATCATTCTAGGGACATCTTCAATGATTAGAGGAATGACAGGTATTGCAGGTCATCAAGGAAATAGCCGACTCTTTAAGAAAGCAAGGAACCCCAGGTATGAAGAATCAAATGTTGTTTCCGATAAGATAAAGAAGCGTTATCTTGTATTGGCCCTCTCCTTCAGACTCTTTGGGAATCTGGCTAATTCATTGTAGTGCTTCAAGGCACTTCATCGGATAGAAGGGTGATCTCTCTAATTTAGTAGAGATGGAAACAATCGTAGGATTATACTTGGAGTCGATGCCACCTATCCTGGAAAGGGTAGGGAATGTTACCCCTCAATTGAATGAGGGTAACTCGATTCATTTACAAAATATCTTTTATGTACTTATCACAAGAAGAACCCGATGTCCATTTCGGAAATGGAAGTCAAAGGTTGCAGGGTGGCTTTCATCAATGGAAAGGTAATTGTTTGAAAATAGAAATTTCAAAGATGCTTTTTCTCATGGGTTCAGGGTTGGCAATTTGTATCAAGTTGCAGGATGGTCCATTGGAGATCATGTCAATTGACATATTTATAACACCGGAGGTCTACTTATGGGGCCCTACCCGATGTGAGTCAAATGGTGATAGGGATGCATGAATTCAAGAAGACCATGAAGGTACATGTCTAAGATGTACTGAAGGAAAATCTTACAAGGGGAACATTCCCCTCATGTAGCAGGTCCACAGATTTAGAACAACCTGAGGAGTTTGAGATTCATGATCAGGAATCTCATGTATACAGGTGGAAAAAGCCCTCTATGGCTTGAAGCAAAACACCCCAAGCATAGTATGAGAGGATTGATAGCTGTCTGATGAAGCAGAGATTCACTAGGAGTGAAACCAATCCAAACCATTGCTCGAAGGTTGTGGATGATAGACCTTTCATACTAGCACCTTCTAAGGACAACCTATTTATGCCAGGTGTAGACTCTCTCATCTGCAGAAGTAAGAGGGAGTTAGATTCCATATTTGGAATGGTGAACATCAAGCCCACGACTACCTCGATGGAGCTTATAGAAGTTATGTGGTACGGATACCGGACCTGATTTGGGAAATGCCATTGAGTTTCATAAACTCATTCGCATTGATGTTCTTGGTGAACTTTTGTCCGGACATATGTTTTACAGTTAGCATAATGAGCTCATAATGGCTGAGCCTCACTATATTGGTGCCAAGAATCGTCTGAGATATCTTCAGGGCACAATCTCTCATGGATTGAGATACACTACCAGAAATATGAAGCTGCATGATTATTTGAATGCTGACTGGGCAAGCGGTGTGGAGGATCGCAAGAGCACTTCTGAGTGTTGGTTCTCTTTGGATTTTGCTTCGATATCCTAGATGAGCAGGAGGCAGAAGTCAGTTGTTATAAGAACTGCTAAGACTGAATACATAGCTACGAGTATGATCTCGTGTGATGCTTCCTGGTTGTGTAAGCTCTTTAACAAGTTGTTTGTACACATGATGGATACCACCGTAATCCTCTATGTGAACCAGGGGGGATTCAATTGTTGAGGAATCTGGTATTCTATAATTGCTCCAGCATATATACATCAGATACTACCTTATCTGGGATATGGTACATCGATGAGCAAGGAGGCTCCATCGCATTGAGACTGATATGCGAGTCACAAACTTTCTGTCTAAGCCCCGGGGAAAGGTCAAATTTGTGGTTTTCCCGAACGACTTGGAGTCGTTGAGATACCTTCTTATGAGGGTCTCACATGATACATGCATTAAGCTTTGGGAGCTTCGAGGGGCTTGGGGTACTGCTTGGAGCAATAAGAGACCATAGGGCGACTCACCCTCCCCTAATGGTATGTTGTGTACAAGGTGAATGGCTCAGCCTTCCCCTGTGATACCCCAAGGCGACTTAGGGACAAGATGAATGATTCTCCTGTCAAGGCATCCTACCCATGCAGTCTGGGACTCATCGGAATTACCTCTCATCTGTCTAATGAGCAGGGAAATGGCGTTAGGGACCATAGTAGTACTATCGATGGACGCATCATTGTATCCACACACTCCGTATGCTAGGATGACCTCCATTGATCTGGGATCAATGAAACTGGTCGGGGATCAGTATGAGTGGTTTAAGACACTCTCTAGTGATATTGATTTGGGATCAATAAAACTGACTTCGGGTCAGTAGAGAATGGTATGAGACATTCTCGATCAATTCTTCTTCTTCATGGTTTAGCAGAGCTCAGCAGAGCAGAGAAGAGTAGAGCATAACATAGTAGAGCAGAGCAGTGTAGGGCACTAATTACAAAGATAATACAGTCAGACAGATGGATCAGCGGATGGAGTTCTCCCTATTTGAGAGGGAGTGTTAAAATTGGCAACTAGGGCCAAACTCCATGTGGGTCATCTTATTTATGGCAGCTGATATTTTTCTTGGATCCCTCTCATCGAGAGGTGTAGGATTGATCTAAGATCATCTGATTCCGATAAGTATTCATGGAGTTATGGATTTATTTGTGTTATAAGACAATTCGTCAAGGTTGGCCAGCAACCAAATAAACCCCACATGTGCTCAATGCTTTAGTATAAAAGGAGATGACTTGACTTGTCTTGGGTTTTAGTGTGAGAGAAATCTAGGAGGAAGTAGCCCTAAGACGTAGAAGGAAAGGAAGCTTAACAATTAGCCCTAGCCGCAGTCCTAGCCCTAGCTTCTACCCAAAACCTAACCAGTCTAGAAGAAGATCTACGCTGCCTAATCAAGAGGATGTAGTCAAGTGAGAAGCCCTAACGCTACAAGGAGGACAGCCCTAGTATCTACGCAGTCTAGAAGATAACCAAGTTTATGGACAACCCTAGTATTTGATCACTGTTTTGGGTGCAGATTTTAGAGAAGAAGAGATGAAGCTCTTAGCCACATTGCAGGAGGCAAGAATGATGGCTTAAGGATTGTTTTGTGAGACGTTGGAGGAGTCTTACCTTGCTAATCAAGACGCAGACTATAGGTGAGTTTTGTGCATGGTTTTGAGGTGCATATCTCTATTTATAGGGCCTCCGTAAGGGACTACTACAACAACTGTTAGGAGGTGAAAGTTAGATGGCCGAGAGGCCTAGAAAGACCCTCCTAACCAGGTCGCAGTCATCTCTAAGGAACAACGTAAGGAGACAGCGTGGAGGGTTGTGGTAAGAGTAACTGTTTTAGGTGACAGCGAATCTGTGAAGGGCTGATATGCATCCTAAGGAAGCATCATAGATATGGAAGAAGCTTGCCAAGGTGGGCCATAGTCATCAAGGGACTTATTTGATGACTGTTAAGATGGAGTTAGGACTGCCTAGTGCCCTAACTAGATCATTCATGAACAACATGTTGGAACAACACAATGCATGGGACAACAAGGGTACTAGCACACTAGCGCAACAAAGTAAATAGGACAGCAAGGTATATAGTGTTGCTAAGATGCATGGGACAGTAAGGTATATAGTGCTGCTAAGATTCATGGGACAACAAGATATATAGTGCTGCTAATTGCATGGGACAACAAGGCTACATGGTGCTACTAAGACACTTGGGACAGCAGCAAGGTATGCTAAGACGTATGGGACAAAAGCAAGGTATGGCTAGGCAAAGTGGGACAACAGCTGTGACATGACAACAAAGGCACATGGGACAGCAACAAGTATGAACATGGCAAGCAAGGTGCAGCAGTATGATGTGTACAACATGGTCATGAGGTCTAGCATTATGATGGTACGTGGTGCAGCACGGTGAGGTACAACATGATGACGAGATGCAACACAATGATAGGTGAAGGAGTCACCTTGGAGAATCAGTTGAAGCAGCATGTCTTCAACTAATCTCATGTATAATCTTTTTAGAGATGATCTATGCTCTTATCTAGATAAGTCAAAGTGTTGACTTCTGTTGTAAATGTACTATCTCTCTCTCTCTCTCTCTTTGTTGAACTATTGAAGAACATATAAAAAGAATTAATCAAGGGTTTCCCAACATTGGGGTTTGTCCCTGGCTAGCGCCACATCTTGTGTCCTCTTGTCTTGGCTTGTCTTCTGCAATTTATGTTTATGTTCTATCTGTAGTTTACTTTAATGCTGATATGATTGCTAATCTGGAAAAGATATTGAGCTAACTATGAAAATTGAAATAAATTGCTCTAAGCATAGAATTTACCTAAAATTAACACTTGTTGATTTGGGGTAGCGTCGGATGTGCTCTAGCCATGAAAATTGGTGGAGAGGCTAAAGCATATGAGATCTCCAAGATCCAGAAATGGTTTGGACAGATTGTACCCGGTTTGGGAGATATTAAAATAATTAATACTTTTAATGGAGTTCCTAAATCTAAACTTAAGAAAAATAAAATATTAATGGGTATTAATATAAAATTGGGCTAGAAGGTTCCAAAAGTCATGGATCAACGAGAAAAGTATAAGAAGAGGCTTGAGGGTCAGTTGGATAATATGCTAGAGTGATCAATCATTCATTTTGCTAGAGTGGGGTTGCTAAGCAAAGTTGAATTGGTGATCAGCAGCGAGGGGCAGTGAGTACGAGGCAGAGAGGCAGAGACAATACTGGGAGACCAACGAAAGTAAAGAGAGCAAGAGCAACAACCAGTCCAGGCTACACAAAGCCCATCAGAGTCAACACAGAGGCCAGAGGGGTTGCGTCGTCCACACAGAGGCTGCTGGAGGTTGCGTAGTGCCTCGAGGGTTGACACAGAGGGTCCTGGGGTTGACGCAGAGGCCAGAAGGGCCAGCGCTGAGCTTTAGTTGTGTCAGAGAGGGTTTCGTAGGACATGTTTTCTGAATACCGGTTTCCGAATATAGAGGTATTCCTGCCGTTATTTTTTTCTGTCAGGTGAGCCGGTTAGCACCCAGTTATACTCAGAAAGACTGCATAGTAATATAACCCTCAGAATAGCTGCACTGGTTTTCCTGCATTGGGTTTTTTTGGGGATGTTTGTCCAAAAATAACAGTGTCACTTGTGTGCTTGTTTTCTTTTATTTGTTGATCTGTAGATGTTGCGACTGTATTGTGTTTATTTCAGTATTTAAATGTATTAAATAACTTGTTCGAATTTAAACAATTACAAGAAATAAACCAGCATAATACATATTAATTTTCTAACTGATAGACTTAGAAAATTTAACACCACTACCACTGCTACATCTGTACGATAGCTCCCTCTGCATTCGTGCTACTGTTGGTCCTTCCTCCCACACTGCATTTGCATTGCAACCCTCTCTCATCATGCTGCCCATAGCACTACCACTGCTAATGCTACACTGCAACTCAATTACTAAGACGACGGTAACTGATCTACCCAACTATTGACATCCTTGTCAAGCTAGAAACCCTCATGTGATGAAGCTCTCTATGCTGCTATCCTGTGCTCCCTCTGTTGCCTCTGCACTGCTACAACAAACTTTGTGCCTCTCGCACCGCTGCAAACACCTTTGTGCCTTCCTGCACTGCTGCAACCTCCTCTGTGCCTCTCGCACTGCTGCAACCCTCTCTGCATTGCTAGGGACTACTACACTCTAGCACTCTCTGCCGCTCCATCTGCTTCTACCAACATCCGCCATCCTGCTACTATCACTTCGGGGCTCCCGTAGCCAGATATGATCCAAGAGTTTGGGTACCTCAAGGATCCTGCCCCTCATCTCCTGTAGTCCTCCTGACTACAACTCGATGTCTCCTCGCCTCTTCTTTAGAGGTACATGAGCGCTCATGGCACAATCGTCGTCATCCTCTACCTCCTTCTCTGCCTTTGCTGGTGCTACCTTGGAGTCAAATGCCTCTCCCTTATTCCTTTTCCTAGGACACTGGGTTGCATAATGGCCCAACTTACCACAGTTGAAGCACTTAATCTTGGAGAGGTCCTTTTTCTTCCTCTTCCCCTAATGCCTCACAGATGCCAGAGTTGCATCCTCTTCCTCCTCTTTCTTGACCCGGGCTCCTTTGTCGCTGCTTCTCGCCTTGGTCAACTGTTTGATCTCTTCTTGGCAAAGAGCTGCCCATAGTTCTTCCCATCCTAGAAGAATCGCTTTGCCTAAAATACTTTGGAGGAATGTCTCCCACTCCTTGGAGACTGCGTTTAGGGTGGTCCTCACCATTAATTCTGATCTAGCGTGGCCCCTATGGAAGTCAGTTGGTCCGGGATCTCCTGTAACCTGCTGGGGAAGTGATCTATTTGCTCCCCCTTCTGTATTTGATATGACCATAGCTGATTCTCCAGTAGCATCTTCCTCCGCACAAAAGTGCCCTGATACAATGTCGTCAAGGTGTCCCACATCTCCTTTGTCGTATTCTTCTCAACAATATGCTAAACTACACAATCCTTGACCCCATCAAGGATTATGCACTTTGCCTTGGCCATCGGATCCTCATACTTTTCGTTATCAGTTGGGTCAATTGGGATAGCCACGGTTCTCAAGGCGAAGCCCTTGATGCGATGTCTATCCAGAACAAACAAGATCCTGGCCTTCCACGTGACAAATTTGGATGCCTTGTCCAACCTGTCCTTATCTCTCAGTCTGTTCATGGCCATCTCTGCTCTTCTTTTCGACTCCTTTGAGTCTCTACTTCCTTCCTGTAAGTTCTTTCTTCGACTCCCTCTGAGTCTCTACTTCCTTCCTGGAAGTCCTCTCCTAGACTCCCTCTAATTCTCGATTTCCCTCCTATAAATCCTTCTGCCAACAGTCGAATCGCACCTGTCTGATCTCCTTTGCTCCTGCAACACTGATCTGGCTTTCTTAGCTAGAAATCCGCCTAGGTAGCGAGTCCCTTCTACCTTGGTTATGTCCTATTAGGTACTGTTTTGCCTCAACAGTAACAACACCCCACCAGCTTCACACTCCACAATCTGCCCACAATTTCCTATGCCCCAACAACTGAAGATTTGAGCCTCTAGGCTATGCGCAATCCCAGCAACGGTTGAATTGCTCCACTAACCAACTGTGTCACTCCTACTTAGCTGAGCAGGATGGCGTGGCTCTTCGTGAGCCTCTTCTACCTCTCACTGCTTCTATGTTGGCCCCTTCTCTGGCTCGAACTGATGAGGTAGGCACTCTATGTCAACCCTTCTCTGTTGCTTTCTGCTTAGGAACAACTTTTGTCACTCGAGACAATTGTTTCTGCTGCAAATTCTCTGATTCAGCTGGTGCCTTCAGCCCTCCTGTGATCTACAATGCTTTGATACCATGTTAAAATTTCTAAGTATTACTCGTTAGAAATTTTTCTGTATTCTCTAGTTTATTTCGCCTACTTGTTTAATTACTAACAATTTATTTAACCATATAAATACTGAAATAAACACAATCAACCATCTATAGATCAACAACTGAAAGAAATAGACAAACACATAAGGGACACCGTTATTTTTGGACAATCGTCCCTAGAAAAACCCAACTTGGGAAAACCAGTGCAATAGTTCTGAGGGTTTTATTATTAAGCATCTTTTCTGGGTGCCAAACTTGCTCACCCGATAGAGAAAATAATCTGGCAGTAATACCTCTCTTTGGAAGCAGATATTCTGAAAGTCTGCTCCACGAAACCCTCTCCAGCGCCTCTCTGAGGCACTGCGTTAACCCTCTTGGACTCTGCATCAACCTAAAACCCTCTGCGCAGCCTCTCTGGCCCTCTGCATCACTTCTGCAGCCTTTGCGTCAATCACGCAAGCCCTCTGGGCCTCTGTGCAGTCATTGTTGGCCTCTATATGGCTCCCTCTAGCTTTGTGTCTGTATCTTTGCCTCTCCGTTGGTCTTCCAACACTATCTCTGCCTCTCTGCCTTGCATTCATTGCCCCTCGCTACAACTATGATCATTGGTTTGATTCTTCTTAGCAAACCCAACTCTAGAAAATCGAATTGACTGATCAATTTGGTGTATCTCCAACTAATCCTCAAGCTCCTCTTATACTTTTTTTGATGAGTCTTCAGCAGTGGATATTACATCTCTAATCCATGTCATTTAGAACCTTCTAACCGAGTTTTATATTAATACCCATTAATATTTTTATTTTCCTAAGTTTAGACTTAGGAACCCATTAAAAATATTAATTATTTTAATATCTCCTTCACCAAGCAGAATTTCCCCAAACCATTTCTGGGTCTTGGATATCTCATGTGCTTTAGCCTCTCCACCAATTTTCATGGCTAAAGCACATCTGATGCTACCCCAAATCAACAAGACACATCACACTGATCCTCCACATCGGTACTTGTGTTGATGCTTGGCCTGTTGCCTCACATCCCCTGCACTGGTGCTTCCTGCACTACTGCCCATGACACTGCCACTGCTATATCTGTACTACAGGTCCCTCTCAATGTGTTGCATCATGCTGCCCATAACACTGCCACTGCAACTCAGTTACCGAGAAGTAAATGACTGACTTCACCTAAACACTGACATCTTGGTCAGTCTGGAAGCCTCGTGATGCTGAAGCTACCTCTATTGCTATCATGTGCTCCCTCCGCTGCCACTGCGCTATTGCAACCTCTTTTGTGCCTACTTCAACCTCCACTACGCTGTTACAGACATCTACAGTCTAGCACTGCCTTGTCGCTCCATCACACCTTGCTCCACCCAACATCTATCATCAAGCTACTGTGGTTAAGGGCTCCCGTAGCCGAATGTGATCCAAGAGTTTGGGAACCTCAAGGATCCTACCCCTGCATGTAGTCCTCTTGACTACAACTTTATGTCTCCCCACATCTTCTCTGTAATATTCCTAACCCAGAATAACCCTCAAAACCCCAGCAAAACTCCAACCAAATACGTGGAAATGATATACTAACCCAGAAGTGATAAATAATAGTTAAACAACATATAATGACATAAACCGAAAATATGAGCAGATACACAAGAAATGCAGCAAGAAAGGCTAAGCCATTTTATTATACTGAGCAATAAAATAAGTACAAGAGGTGATCAGACATATGGCACTCAACTTGCACGAGGCAAGTGAAGAGATACTCTTAGAATGACAAGACTCTGCGTGGATGCTGTTGTTGTGCTGCTAGAAAACAAATGATGATTTGGGGCTGCTCCCCTCCTCGGAAAAAACTGAAACTATGGATTCGGGCTCTACTCAAGAAACCCAGAAAAACCCAGAAAGCTTTCCTAGATTGGCCAACCCCTGGAAAACACCCTTTTGGGGTTCTGTGCAGTTCCTTAATGCCCTGCGCTGCCATTGAAGAAAACCCCTCTAAACTCTGCCTGAAACACTGCTAGAAACCCTGCCAAAATCCTCCAATGAAACAAGAGCCAGACCCCTGCTCTATCCCCCAGCATAAATCCACTTGCAAACCCCAATCCAGCACGGCAACCAAAAAGAATTGCGTCCCTCTCCAAGTGTTGCGCAGTCCTCCAAAAAAGCTAACAAAACTGCTGCTGATATGATAGTAAAACTATTGCTGAAATACTAATGAAAATACCTTGCCCGAGCAGGCACTCGAAGTCCCCAGGGGCTAAGGGTGAGATCTTCGAACGGAGACACTCGATGCATTAAACAGTGTTGCAGACCAGCTAAATAGCTAGCGTGCTCAGAAGTCGAAACAACTAGCTCAAAATGCACATAACTGAATGATCCAAAATGAGGGGGCTCCTATCTATTTTATAGCCTCTGCATCTCACAATCCCTAGGCTCACCTCCTCCTGCGTGATTCCCTTCTTGCCACGTGTTCTTTTCCTCTTGCGCAGTTCCTCCATGTGTCTGCGTGGGCTCCATTTCTGCGTCCCCCTTTGGCCCCCTTGGCTCCCCTTTAAGTCACAATGTTGTGCTACCTAGGAAGTGACTTTTTATTCTAAAGTGAGTTATGTTCCCCTTCCTCACTTTTTTATTTACAAATAACTATAGAAGGCAAAAATTGAACTAAATCGACTATTCCAATTAGCCATAGCTAATTAGGAATATTATAGTCTCCCCTGACAAAATGTTGCTTGTCCTCAGGCAACTGAAGTGATGGATGCTGTAAGATCTTCTCACTCTCCTAAGTGGCATCCTCATCCGGCAAATTCTTCCACCTCACCAAGAAGTCACGGACCGTCCTGCTCTGCAGCTGCCTCTCCCTAGTGTCAATGATAGTCTCCCGCTGCAATACCAAATGCCCCTCATCATCCATGGGTGGTAGCTCATCTGTCACAGTCACTTGTTGCCCCAATGCCTTCTTCAGGCATGATACATGAAAAATGTTATGAATCTTGCTGCCTTGGGAGAGCTCCAACTCATATGCAACCTATCCAATCCTGCATATCACCCTGTATGGCCCATAAAAGCAGGGCTTGAGCTTCTCAGCCCCCTTCTGCTTCAGTGATGACTGTCGGTATATCTGTAATTGTAGGTAGACCATGTCCCCTACCTCGAACTGCCTCTCCACCCAACCCCTGTCGGCATACAGCTTCTGCTGGTTCTGCGCTGTAGCCATGTTATCCTTGAGAGCTTGGAGGATATCCTGACTCTCTTGGATCCAAATCTTGGCTCTAGGAGCCCTGCTATCACCAAACGTCACATCAACAAAAGATAAAGGATGATAAGGCATAGAATGGTGACATACCAATGGACATGTGATGTGAAGTATTATAGCAGTATTCCCCTAGATGCGGCCACTTCAGCCATGCTCGCTGCTACCCACTGACATAGTTATGCAAGTAGCCCTCCAGCCATTTGTTAACTATCTTCGTCTGCCCATCTGTCTGTGGGTGATAGCTGATACTTGGTGTCAACTTCGTCCCCACCAATCGGAAAAGCTCCTACCAAAACCCGCCCATGAAACGGTTGTCCCTGTCACTGACGATGGTCTTAGGAAGACCATGTAGCCTGAAGATGTCCCTCAAGAACAACTCGGCCACCTGTGCTGCTGTATAGTGTGTGGATATGTCAAAGAAATGTGCGTACTTCGTCAGTCGATCAACGACGACAAAGATACAATCCTTGCCCTGTACTATGGGCAACCCTGTGATGAAGTCCATCAAAATGCTCTCCCATTTCCCCTTCGGAATGGGAAGAGGCGGTAATAAACCCGCGGGATGGCTCATCTCTCCCTTGTTCCTCTAGCAAACATCGCACTCCTGGATGTGTTGGAGCACGTCCTCCTTGAGGCCCTTCCATGAGAACCTCTCTCTAATGGCCCTGAAGGTTTTGGTAAACCCTTGATGTCCTGCCAAAGGTGAATCGTGTGATGCCTGGAGTACCTTCTTCTTGAGTTGAGACCCCTTAGTCAAGAAGATCTGGTCCCTGTAATAGATGATCTCATCGACCACCCTGTACCTGTCATCTGCCACCTGCCCATCCAGAACCTCACATGCAAACCTGTCCTTGGAGTACTCTACTAAGGGTCGAGCCCTCCAATCTGTATCCAAGCTCATAAGAGACAATGTGGCTGGTCTACGTGAAAGGGCATCTGCTATCACGTTGTTCTTACCCTTGACATACTCAATGTCAAAGTCATATGCTTGGATCTTACTGATCCACTTCTGCTGCCTCTCTTGTAGTTGCTTCTACTCCAGAAAGAACTTGAGGTTGTTGTGATCAGTCCTCACCCTGAACCTATTGCCTACCAAATACTGCCTGTACTTAGCCAATGCATGCATGATGGCCAACATCTCCTTGTCATATATGGAATACAACCTCTCGTGCGGAAGGAGCTTTCGGCTCTCAAATGCTATAGGGTGACCTCCCTGCATCAATACTGCGCCAATCCCCTCTCCCGACGCATCACACTCCAAGATAAATGGTTGCGTAAAATCTGGCAATGCAAGCACTGGGCAGCTGCTCATAACCTCCTTGAGCTTGTCAAAGGTTCGCTGCGCTGTATCTGACCAATTGAATGCCCCCTTCTTCGTCAAATCTGTCAGGGGTGTAGCAAGCTGTGAGAAACCTTTGACGAACTTCCGGTAGTAAGTGCAAATGTCGATGAATCCTCGAAGTTTCGTCACATTTCTCGGCTCCGACCATTCCCTGATGGCCCTGATCTTCTCCTCGTGGACCCTCACTCTATCCACCCCTATGATGTGTCCCAGATACATCTTTGTCAACCCAAACTCACACTTGGAGAGTTTGGCATAGAACTGTTGCTCCTGTAAGATACGCAATACTGTCTCAATGTGCTGGAGGTGCTCCTCCCAAGTCTTGCTGTAAATGAGAATATCATCGAAGAATACCCAAACAAACTTCCTCAAATGACTATGGAAGATGTGATTCATGCAGGACTGAAATGTAGCTGGGGCATTTGTTAGCCCAAAATGCATCACCAAGAACTCGAAGTGCCCATAGTGACACCTGAAGGCGGTCTTGGGAATATCCTGCTCCCTCACGCGAATCTGATGGTACCCAGATCTCAAATCAATCTTTGAGAAGAATCGTGCTCCCCTCAACTCATCCATCAACTCATCGATCCTGGGTATGGGGT